>CAUYON010029725.1:0-32495 GCA_963573935.1 Arctocebus calabarensis
TTTTTTTTGAGACAGAGCCTCAAGCTGTCACCCTGGGTAGAGTGCCATGGCATCACAGCTCACAGCAACCTCCAATTCTTGGGCTCAAGCGAGTCTCTTGCCTCCGCCTCCCAAGTAGCTGGGACTACAGGCGCCCGCCACGCCTGGCCATTTTTGGTTGCAGCCGTCATTGTTGTTTGGCGGGCCCTGGGGCTGGATTCGAACCCGCCAGCTCAGGTGAATGTGGCTGGCGCCTTAGCCTGTTGAGCTACAGGCGCCGAGCCTCTTTCCTCCACTTTTACTCTAATATTCCTGGTTCATTCACCTCATGTATGTGAAAGGTAGTTACCTCTGTTGGAATCCCGAATCTAAGGATTCACGGGACAAATAATCAAATAGGAAAAATACTCTGAAAAATGGGAGTATGTATTTTCTCTAAGGCTGAAAAGAATAGAAGGGTCAGATTCTTAAATCAGCTGAGACATGATCCTGAGATAAGGAACCTCATAAGAAAAACAGAAGAATCAAAGAAAACATCATCAGGTTCCTACAACAAAAAGTCTTGATGATTAATAAACTAAAATTTCTCAAATCTTTGTGTGTGTGGCTGAAAGATCTTGAGACACAAACAGACCAGAGAGGCAGTTAACAGAAATGAAGCAAGTGACTTCAGATCTAAATATATGTTGTTAAATTTTTAATTATGAAAATATAAGATTACAAAAATACATACAGTTTATAAATGCATACTTTAATAGTAATGCTGAGAGAAAAATTAGTGCTGATAACTTTTTTTTATCAGTTATATCAGTATATTCTAAAGGTGAAAATTAGTTGAGCTGTATACTTCTGATACGTGGATTCTGGGTATTGAGTATACATATGTAAGTTATACTTTAATTAAAAGTTAAAAATAGAGATTTGGGAAAGAGGGCAAAATGATGTACACATAAGAAGTCAAACAGATTGTCTACCTTGACCTTCACAGGTAATGGGCAACCAACAAACCTGGGGCTTCTTGATGCTTTCTTTCTTTTTTTAAAAAATTTATTGTTGGAGATTCATCGAGGGTACAAGAAACCAGGTTACAATGATTGCATTTGTTAGGTAAAGTCCCTCTTTCAATCGTGTCTTGCAGGATGCTTTCTTGTTTGCATTTTACTTATTTTCTCATGTGTTCCTGTCCTTTGATTGTTGCAATACATGTAGTGCTTTCTTCCTTAGGAAGACTCCACATTCCCTTAAGGGGCTGCATACTTGCACCCAGAAGTCCTGGAACAGCATTTTTTTTTTCTTGAGACAGAGTTTCACTATGTCGCCCTGGGTAGAGTGCTCTGGTGCCATAGCTCACAGCAACCTCAAATTCTTGGGCTGAAGCGATTCTCTTGCCTCAGCCTCCCAAGTAGCTGGGACTACAGGCACCCACCATAATGCCCGGCTATTTTTTTGCTGCAGTTTTGCTGCAGGTGCAGTTTGAACCCGCTGGCGCCCTACTCACTGAGCCACAGGCGCCACCCTCTAGCCCTGCTTTTTTGAGAGACCCAATCTGGAGATATCTCTTTCCAGGTATCTATGCATAAATAGATATATGTACGTGAACAATCATAACTAATACATATAGAAGTGCCTGTTTTATTTGGAGAGGAATAGATATACACATGTAAGCAATCATAACTAATGCGTATAGGAGTACCTGTTTTATTTGGGGAAGAAAACCCGAAGCCTTGGGATGCCACACTTCCTCCTCCAGAGCTGAACGTGCCGGTGGGTTTCTGCTCGCCAAATGATGAGCTGGCAAATCCACCAAATGTCTTGGCCCCACTGTTTCCAAAGAGGTTAGAGGTATCTGAAGAGATGAAGACGTGTGAGGGAGATCAGACGGACAGAAATGTCAAACCTCAGTTAGGTGTTGGAGGAAGCAGGAGTGACAAGAAGCCTAGGACCTAAGGGAACTGAGCTGTGGAGCAACAGATACTTTCTCTGATTTTCATGCAACTTGATGAGGAGTTTTTAATCATTTTGGCACCAGGCTCAAGATTTCCTGGCTTCTTATAGGCATAAAATAAAGGGGGAGCGAGGAATCCCACCATAGAGGCTCCTTTGTAGAAAGTCACCCCGGTGCTCCTGCGGGCATCAGGCCTACCCAGCTGCACACAGGGCTGCTGTCATTGCTTTCACTGGACTCTTCACATCAAAATCAACTTCAAATTTTGTCAAAGTAGGGAGATTAAAGTTGGAGCAGATGCAAACCCAGGCATGATGGCTTCTAGCACCTACTTTCTGCTCTACAGTCCTGCTTGGCACACTCAAAGTTGCCAGAGCTGCTCAGAGAACGGCAGATGAGATGGGAAAAATCACGATGCTCCCATCTCTCCCAGGACAGGAGCCAGGGAGGCTCTGCAGAATGTAAAGAGGACAGCCCAACTTCCAGTCTGATCTCCTTTTCCTAAGAGGTTCAATCAAGCCCTTCACCTTCTAGATGCTTATCTAGAGGGCCACTCTCTCCCTCAACTATGCACTGAGTCCATTTGAAGAACTGATGGAAAAAGGAACTACTAAAAACCAAGATGAGGCCAGGCGCAGTAGCTCATGCCTGTAGTCCCAGCACTCTGGGAGGCCGAGGCGGGCAGACTGCCTGACCAGCCTGAGCTAGAGTGAGACCTCGTCTCTAAAAAAAATAGCCAGGTGTTGTGGTAGGTGCCTGTAGCCCCAGCTATAGGGTGGCTGAAGCAAGACAACTGTTCAAGCCCAAGAGTTTGAGGTTGCTGTGAGCAGTGATGCCACAGCACTCTACAAGTGCAACAAGGTGAGACTGTCTCAAAAAATAAAATAAAAAAAAAATAAGTAAGTTACTCAAATAATATAAACAGCACACTATAAATCAGGATTTAAAAAAAACTTTTGGTGGCTCGGCGCCTGTGGCTCAAGCAGCTAAGGCACCAGCCACATATACCTGAGCTGGCAGGTTCGAATCTAGCCCGGGCCCGCCAAACGATGGCCTGCAACCAAAAAAATAGCCGGGCGTTGTGGTGGGCCCCTGTAGTCCCAGCTACTTGGGAGGCAGTGACAGGAGAATCGCTTGAGCCCAGGAGTTGGAGGTTGCTGTGAGCTGTGATGCCACAGCACTCTACCCAGGGTGATAGCTTGAGGCTCTGTCTCAAAAAAAAAAAACAAAACAAAAAACTTTTGGGGGGCAGGAAAAGGAGGAGTAACACATTTTCCCACCACGTCTGGATGAGTGCTTCATCAAAATTAGTTTGTCCCCACAACAAGGCAGGGAGATGTGCGCAAAGACATGAGCATAAATGGGAGACAAAACGTGAGCTCTGAGTAACTGCAAGTGAGCAATAAAGAGCTGACTCTGTCACCAAGTGGCAAGTGTGAGCATCTGAGCAAGACCAGTTTCTGCCCAAACCAATCAGGTGCTCGTGATGAAAGGAAAAGAGAAGGGAACACTCAAAGTGGAGCTGCTGGAAGGATGGTGCTTCCCTAACCTGTCTACTCCCCTGTTTCTCATCCCACTCTGCTGCCACCCACCCCAATGGGAGACCAGGCAGGGCTGACACCCCCAGTTGCAATGCTGATCCATAAGCCAGGAGGGGAGTGGCCTCACTTCAGGGACACAGCCACCTCACACCTCTGGGCATCAGTAACATAATACTAGAGACTCTAGCCATCACATGTGGGTCACTGCTCTATAGAACCACTGCTAACAACCTGAGAACCCGGCTAAGGCCCCACATGTGGGGGAAGGCAGGCACTGACAGCTGGGCTGACTATGAAATCCCTTTACCTCGTCCTCATGTTTGGAGCTACAAGATTACCTATCCCTTGGTTGAGCCCACAAAAAGCTCCTCTCGAGCAGCCTGATGTTTCCTTTGATGGACTCGCCAAGGTTACATTCGAGTCCATCAGTGCCAGCATATCTGACACTTTGATACTGCAGACAAAACAGGCTTCTTAGCCATTCCCTCTGCTTAGTATTTCAAGAACAGAGGGCTGCAATTTTCTCACTCTGTTACTGCTAGCAATGCAAAATTTCAAATAGCAAACAAATTCAAGCACAGGATTGGGGGCTGGATTTCCTCTTGGGGAAATTTGGTTGCAACCATATGATATGAGCAGTGAAATGATTTTACTGAGACAGTGACAGAAGAATTAAATTCCTGAGAAGTCAGAGGTCATTGAAAGTCTTTTGGTTTTTAAAATCTTTTTAAGAACCCTTTGTCTTTAAGATCTTCATAGCGTGTTACAGTGGAACAAGCATGAGGTCTGGAGTCACAACTGGGTTAGGGTTCCTAACAGCTGTGTGACCTTAGGCCAGGACTGACTATTCCTGGGTCCCAGTTTCCTCACATATTAAGCAGGGACAGCAACTCTGACTACGCCAAGGCTGTTGGGAAGATGCGATAATGCGACAGGGAACCCACTGTGCACCCACAACTCCATCAGATCCAGTACCCTGAGGCACGAGCAGGTGAGCAGAGAATGAAATCCTTTCATTCTGTAAACACTCCAACAAGTTCACTACTAAAGCTGTTATGGCTGTTGTTAGTGTCAAAAGGAGCTCTATTACTTACTCAAGCCACTCTGGAACAAAGTGGCATGAGACAATGTCTTCTTGTGTTTCCACAGTCAAAATGATTCTTGGTTCCCTCCCTGATGGCTCCAAAATAACACAAAATTTCTAGCTTTTGAAAATATGATAAATAGGGTGGCACCTGTGGCTCAGTGGGTAGGGTGCTGGCCCCATATACTGAGGGTGGTGGGTTCAAACCTGGCCCCAGCCGAACTGCAACAAAATATAGCCGGGTGTTGTGGCGGGAGCCTGTAGTCCCAGCTACTCAGGAGGCTGAGGCAAGAGAATCACCTCAGCCCAGGACCTGGAGGTGGCTGTGAGCTATGTGACACCACAGCACTCTACCGAGGGCAATAAAGTGAGACTCTGTCTCTTTTTTTTTTTTTTTTGAGACAGAGCCTCAAGCTGTCACCCTAGATAAAGTGTCGTGGCATCATAGCTCACAGCAACCTCCAATTCCTGGGCTCAAGCGAGTCTCCTGCCTCTGCCTCCCAAGTAGCTGGGACTACAGGCGCCCGCCACATGCCCGGCCATTTTTTGGTTGTAGCCATCATTGTTGTTTGGCGGGCCCAGTCTGGATTCGAACCCGCCAGCTCAGGTGTACTTGGCTGGCGCCTTAGCCCGTTGAGCCACAGGTGCTGAGCCAAGAGACTCTGTCTCTTAAAAAAAAAAAAGTCACTGAGAGTTCAAGCACACTCTGAAGGAAGTCCTGCCCTTATCCAACACATTGTTCAAGACATTTTCTTACATAACAGTTTTAGGTTCGGAAGCCTTGTGGGCCCACAAGATGATTTTCAAATGGCTTCTTCATCTCCTGACACAAATATGATTTTAGTTCCTGAGCAGAAAAAAATTACTCTAACAGTGTCTTCAGGACAAGATTCAAGAAAGTGACAGTTTCTTATAGGTAACAACTCACAGTGGTGTTAAATTTTACATGACCTGAAGGATCAATAGGTTATCTGTGGATGACAGCGAGAAAAAACTCTTACAAGGTTTGTGCTTCTGGATCCAGAAAGTACCAACTCCAAGCAATGGTGTCCTCAGCTTGTCTTTCATGGTCATTGCCATAATTCTCATGACTTCTCAGAGTTAAAAAGGTGAGCTCCAGGACTAGGCAGCCTATAGCAGAAATGTCACAAGGGAACTGCTGGTTCACCTGGTCTGTGCTCAGAGGGCCATGTGTACTGGAGTCTGTTCCACACCAGGCAGAAGGAGCATAGTGCTGTCGAGCGAGGCACTGCTAGGAGTGTTCTGCTGCACTGCCAGGATGGGGAAGGTCTCAGGAGGAACCCTGGTCTACCACAGCTTGGAAACACACCAGACTATAAACTGACTATGCCCTTAGCAGCTGTGCAATCTCTGCAGCCCATAGCCCTGCTCAGAATGTGTTTCATGGTCAGTGACTAATAAAGGTTAGTCCCCTTCTGCTTGATATTCTGTGAAGGAATGGAATCCCAGTGCTGCAGGATTTCCGGACAGGGAGAGACTACTGTGGGCTGACTGACCCCAAGGCATAATAAGTGCACTGAGGAAAAGCCTTGCGTTTATCCTTAGAGAAGGGTAGGTTCAAACGGGTGGAGGGTTCAGTGTGAACCCTGGCACTGAAGCAGGGAGAAGTGAGGGGTGTGTGTGTTGACAGTAAACAGACAACTGGACAGAGCAGAAGGAATGTGCTGGAGAATTGAATCAAAGTCAGAAGGTGCTTTGGGGTCAACTCATGGAGGGCCCTGAACTCCAGTCTAAAGTTGGTTTGAACTTTATCTTATTGTCTGTGGGAAGCTACCAAAGGCTTTTGAGGAGGGAAAGTGACCAAATAAAAGCTGTTTTGAGACACTCCATTTGGGATGAACTTCCAGACCACAGTGGAGGGAGGGGTACACAGAGATAAAGCAGAAGAGCAGGTTTAAGAGGCAAGAAGGCACCAGGGGAGGCAATTCACACACTCTGGGAAAGAAGTGGCACTCAAAGGATCAGATGTTGCAGAGTCACCCAAGGAGGGAAAGGCTTCCCAGGTGACTTTGCAGGAAGCATTATTAGTTCTGTGGTGAGGACAATGCTCTTCCCCAGATGACTTCTAATTCCTCTTCCTCCTCCATCACTCCTGCCTCGTTTCCTATATTTGGTCCTTGGTGTTAAAAAAATTCCTGTTCCTTTCACTATCAAATCATACATTTTAGTTTTTAAAAATAAAATATTGTCTTTCTTCTACTCCTTCAAATTCACTTAAACGTCCCATAAGCATAAATGTAAATTGTTGGCCTTCAATGAACACATTGTTTCAATGTTACACAAAAGCTATCCCGTCACCAGCTATTATTCCATAATTGAATATGAAAAATGAAAGGAAGCCAATACCTCCCCTACATGACCCACGCTTCTTCTAGGGATAATTCTTGCTTAGGTATATATAAAGTAATCCAAAAGAGGTTTATTTTATAGTCTGTCTTCTTTAGATATAGCTTATGAATTATGAATAAGATGAAAAAAATGTAGAGATTTGCTTGAACCTCATTCTGGTTGTAGTTTTAGGAAATATTGGCATTTCAGGCAAGGGGTCTGTTGACAGTACATGTGATTTGTTTGTCTCATCAATAAACTGAGGAACTTCTTTATATCATTATGGGTAACCTCTGTCTATGGTAAAGTTTTAGTAGAGTTTTCATAAAATTGTTCTATTTGGCAGTGGTATAAATTGGTTTGAAAATTAATAAAATAAAAACAACCAATCATTATCAGAAAGTAAATCTATCACTTCACTGATCCTCTGTGGATCACTAAGATCAACAGTTATACCCAAAATATCTATATAATCCTTTAAGGTTGGTATAATGTGATTTTCAATCTACTTTTCTTCAAAATCACTTTTCACTAACAGATTACATTTCTTCTTGCCACTTTGATGGTCTAAAATCAGACTCATAACTGTCTTCTGATAAACTATCATTTTCCAGATCACTATAAAATTATTTTAAAATCACTTGGCCAGGCTTGGCCCCTGTGGCTCAACGGGCTAAGGTACCAGCCACATACACCTGAGCTGGTGGGTTCAAATCCAGCCTGGGTCCGCCAAATAACAATGATGGCGGCTGCAACCAAAAAATGGCCGGGCATTGTGGCGGGCACCTGTAGTCCCAGCTACTTGGGAGGCAGAGGCAAGAGACTCGCTTGAGCCCAGGAATTGGAGCTGCTGTGAGCTGTGATGCCACAGCACTCTATCCAGGGTGATAGCTTGAGGCTCTGTCTCAAAAAAAAAAAAAAAAAAAAAATTTCTCAAGGCTGAGGCAGGTGGTTTGCTTGAGCTCACCAGTTTGAGACCAGCCTAAGCAAGAGCAAGACCCTGTCTCTAAAAAATAGTCTTGTTATGGTGGCTACCTAAAGTCCCAGCTACTCTGGAGGCGAAAGCAGGAGGATTGCTTGAGCCCAAGAATTTGAGGTTGCTGTAAGCTATGCTGCCATGGCACTCCACTGAATGCAACAAAATGAACCTCTATCTAAAAAAAATAAAAATAAAAAATAGCTAGGTGCACCTGTAGTCTCAGCTACTCAGGAAGCTATGGCAAGAGGATTGTTTGAGCACAGAAGTTTGAGATTGCTGTGAGCTATGATGCTACAGCACTCTACCAAGGGCGACAAAAGAAAACTCTAGTCTCTAAAAAGTCAAAATCAAAAAAATTTCTGATCTTTACAAATCACTGGACTGACGTTAGAGGATGTGTTTTGGTCCCATGACATTTGGGATAAAATTGTAAGTCTATCTGAACACAATAACTAAGAAAATGCTGTGAAGGCTATGTTAACCAGTTTGTTGAAAATACTTCAAATTGTATATAAAATCAGCACATTGTACCCCATGATTGCACTAATGCACACAGCTATGATTTAATAAAAAAAATTGTAAGTCTAGAATTTTATTTACTTTGGTGAACCATTTTGGCATAACATTCTAATTTCTACTTAAATTCTTGAGTAGAATTTAAGAATTTCCACTGTGGGCTTAATTTATGTAGCTATGATAAAAGACTGCCCTCTTGTGGTGTATTGAAAGAAAATAAGGGAAATGATGCAAAACAAAAACAAAGTTGCCTAAAAAATGAGAACCAGCCTCTTACCTGCCAAGGAAACGATGGCATTGGGCTGGGCTGGAGAACCACAATTCCCAGATGCCAATAACACTGGATATTTTCACTCGACAATATCCACAATAGCAGATGGCTGGATGTATCAGTTTGAAAATATTTTCTGTTGGCTTCATCTTCACTGCAATTTTGTATACATATCTAAAAGTTCCAAATTAAATAAATACTATTCATTTCTACAAAACTTTCACCCTCACTGGTATCAGTCAAACAAATGATAAGAGGCATTCAGGCAAAAGTGGAATCTAGAGGAAGATGGGATCAGAGGCTCCTGTGATACATTATGGCCAGAAGCCATGTGGTGATGTGGCTTGAGAGCTCACCCAATAGGGGTGCTTCATACCTAATGGCAATGGAACAACACGTTTGGATCTTCTCAGGGAATTTAAAAGAGAGCCAGAATCCCTATTCAGTAAATGGTGCTGGGAGAACTGGATAACCACATGTAAAAGATTGAAACTGGACCCGCACCTTTCGCCACTCACTAAAATCGATTCAAGATGGATAAAAGATCTAAATCTAAGACATGAAACAATAAAAATCCTTGAAGAGATGGACCCAGGAATGGATTAATAAATTGTACATGTACACCATGGAATATTACGCAGCCTTAAAGAAAGATGGAGGCTTTACTTCTTTCATGTTTACATGGATGGAGCTGGAACATATTCTTCTTAGCAAAGTATCTCAAGAATGGAAGAAAAAGTATCCAATGTACTCAGCCCTAGTATGAAGCTAATATATAGCTTTCAAATGAAGGCTATAACTCAACTATAGCACAAGAATATGGGGAAAGGGGCAAGGAAGGGGAGGGGAGGGTCAAGGTTGAGGTGGAGGGAAGGTAATTGGTGGGGCCACGCCTATGGTGCATCTTAGAAGGGTATAGGCAAAATTTACTAAATGCAGAATACAAATATCTTCATACAATAACTAAGAAAATGCCATGAAGGCTATGTTAATCAGTTTGATAAAAATAGTTCAGATTGTATATGAAACCAGCACATTGTACCCCTTGATTGCACTAATGTACACAGCTATGATTTAATAATAAAATAAATAAATAAATCCTTAAAGAAAGTGAGGGAAAAACAGTTGAAGGTGTTGGCCTGGGAAAACACTTTATGAAGAAGACTTCAGTGGCAATTGTAACAGCAGCAAAAATAAACAAATGAGACTTAATTAAACTGAATAGCTTCTGTACAGCTAAGGAGACAACAACCAAAGCAAATAGACAGCAGAATGGGAAAGGATATGCATATTATGAATTAGACAAATGATTGATAAGTAGGATCTAACTCAAATTAAGCAACATAAAAAGAGCTGACAGGGACGGTGCCTATGGTTCATCCAGTAGGGCACTGGCCCCATATAACGAAGGTGGTGGGTTCAAACCTGGCCTCCGTCAAACTGCAAAACAGAAAAATAGCCGGGCGTTGTGGCAGACGCCTGTAGTCCCAGCTACTTGGAGGCTGAGGCAAGAGAATTGCCTAAGCCCAGGAACTGGGAGGTTGCTGAGAGGGTGATAAAGTGAGACTCTGTCTCTACAAAAAAAAAAGAGTCAACAATTCCCCCCTTTTTTTCTTGAGACAGAGTCTCAAGCTGTCACCCTCAGTAGAGTGCCATAGCATTACAGCTCACAGCAATCTCAAACTCTTGGGTTCAAGTGATCCTCTGGCCTCAGCCTCCCAAGTAGCTGGGACTATAAGCACCTGCCACAACGCTTATTTTTTTCTTGTTGCAGTTGTCATTGTTGTTTTAGCTGGCCTGGGTCAAGTTTGAACTCACCAGCGTTGGTGTGTGTGTCCCGTGCCCTACCCCCTGAGCTATGGGGGCTGCCCCAACAATCCCTTTTATCAATGGGCAAGAGAGATGAATAGAACCTTTTCTAAAGAAGACAGACAATGGCTAATAAACAAATGAAAAAATGCTCATTGTCCCTAATTATCACAGAAATACAAATCAAAACCACCCCGAGATATCACCTAACCCCAGTGAGGATGGCACAAGTCTCAGAGCTGCAGATGCTGGAACGGATGTGGAGAGAAGGGAACACTTTCACAATGCTGGTGGGACTGTAAACTGATACCACCTTTTTAGAAGAAAGCATGGAGAATCTTCAAAGAACTCAAACTAGACCTCCCATTTGATCCTGCAATCCTATTACTAGGCATCTACCTGGAAGAAAAATGAAACGAGACTGGATGAGATCGCCTAGAAATTGAGTTATGATAGAGAAGAAATTTGATGACTGACCTCTGGAGCTCTCCAATGTTAGGTATTGATGCGAATGAAAAGGAGTAATGGCAAGGAAGCATGACAGCTAATTGGTATCCTAAAAGCTGAGTGAAGAAAATGTTTCAAGGACAGAATACTGCTGAGAAGCCAAGTAAGATTGTTACAGAAGACGAGGTCCAATGGAGAGAAAAAGCACCAAATACCACGTTTATAAGAGGAAGGACTTTATTTCAGCCTGCAGAGCAAACAGCATAGAAGAATTCGAAATGGCTGCGCTCCCCAGCTGGCTTGGTCTTTCCCTTTTTATCTCCAGTCAAAAACTTCCAGCGCTTAAGTACCTTTCCCATTGGTCAGGAGAAGCTGTTCCAGTCTGCACAGAACTACAGGATTTCTTTCTTTCTTTTTTTTGAGACAGAGTCTCATTATGGGTAGAGTGCCATGGTGTCACAGCTCACAGCAACCTCAAACTCTTGGGCTTAAAAGCGGTTCTCTTGCCTCAGCCTCCTAAGCAGCTGGGACTATGGTGCCCATCATAATGCCTAGCTATATTTTTTGTTGTTGTTTGTTGTTTTAGCTGGCCCCAGGAGGGGTTTGAACCTGCCAGCCTTGTTGTAAGCGGCCGGCGCCCTAACCACTGAGCTACGGGGCGCCACCAGAACTATAGGATTTCACAGAAGTGGAAATTTCCAGGTCCCAGGAAGTTAAGTCTACAAATTCATAAGAGCTGAGTCACCATGGAGAGGACCCTACAGGTATATTCTTGTGATCTCCTTGAGAAGACCTCTGTTCTCCTAGACTTCACCATTCCCAGTTATCCTCTTTCAAGATGAAGGCTGAGAATTGACAACTGGACTCGGCCAGGTGGAGACCAATGAGATTTTAACAAGCACTATTTCAGTAGAATGGTGTGAAGAAAGCCTAACTGGAATCAAGAAAGAATGGAAGGAAGAGGAAGTGGGAATTAAGTAAAGGGGGATGTATGATCAAAGAAAATTATTTATAAAATGATTTTTTTAAAAGATAAGAAACATTACAATAAATTTATAGGTCAATGGAAATGATTCTCAGAGAAAAATAATTTTTTTTTTTTTTTTGAGACAGAGTCTCACTATGTTGCCCTGGGTAGAGTGCCCTAGTGTCACAGCTCACAGCAACCTTAAAGTCTTGGGCTTAAGCAAGTCTCTTGCCTCAGCCTCCCAAGTAGCTGGGGCTACAGGCGCTGGGTGCTATTTTGCTGGTGCCCTAACCACTGTGAACTACAGGCACCAGGCCTCAGAGAAACATTTTTGAGGCTGAGAATAATTTGCTTTTGAAAAAGCAAAATGGGGGCGACTCCTGTGGTTCAGCGAACAGGGCGCCGGCCCCATATACCGAAGGTGGAACCCGGCCTCGGCCGAACTGCAAAACAAAAAAATAGCCGGGCGCTGTGGCGGGCGCCTGTAGTCCCAGCTACTAGAGAGGCTGAGGCAAGAGAATTGCTTAAGCCCAAGAGCTGGAGGTTGCTGTGAGCAGTGTGACGCCACGGCACTCTACCCAGGGCGATAAAGTGAGACTCTGTCTCTACAAAAAAAAAAAAAAAATTGAAAAGAAAAAGCAAAATGGTAACGGATATTTGTTCCCTCCAATGTGGCAATATTGAAAGGCGAGGCCATTAAGAGGTGATTGGATCATGATGGCTCTGTCCTCAGGAATGGATTATCCCATTCATAGGTTAATGGGCTAGCACAGCCTTCCCGAACCCTTTTAGCATCAGAGACAGGTTTCATGGAAGTCAGCTTTTCCATGGACTAGAGTGGGGGGCATTAGATTCTCATAGTGAGTACACAGCCTACATCCCTCACATGCACAGTTTACATGAGGGTTCGCACTCCTGTGAGGGAATCTAATGCTTCTACTGATATGACGGGAGGTGGAGCTCGGGTGGTGATGTAAGTGCTGGGAGGAAGGTCCCGTGCTCAGCCACCGCTCACCTCTTGCTGTGTGGCCCAACTCCAAACAGGCCATGACTGGTACCACTTTGTAGCTTGGGAACTGGGAACCATGAGATTAACAGATTAATGAGTAATCATGGGAGGGGGACTGGTAGCTGTTAGGGAGGAAGACAGATCAGGGCACCTTAGGTGCTCAGTCCCCCTTGCCATGTGATACCCTGTACCACTCCAGGACACTTCAGAGTCCACTCACCAACAAGGCAGCTCTCAGCAGATGTGGCTCCTTGACCTGGAACTTTTCAGCCTCTATAACTGTAAGAAAATAAATTCTTTTTTTAGACAAATTACCCCATTTCAGATACTCCGTTAAAAGCAACAGTAAACAGACTAATACACAGAAGGATATGGAAAGTAGTGCACACAGGAGACTGGTAATACTGATACAAGGTAATACTTATGAGGCACCTATTGTGTGCCAGAAACTATGTAACTTTATATGAATTAATTTTTACTCTCCCAACAACCCTACAAGGAGGGTTGTTAATGTTTCCACTTTACAGAAACTGAGCAATGGAGGTTACACAGTAGGCAAAATAAGAGCCCATACTTTTTTTTTTTTTGAGATAGAGCCTCAAGCTGTCACCCTGGATAGAGTGCTATAACATCACAGCTCACAGCAACCTCCAATTCCTGGGCTCAAGTGAGTCTCCTGCCTCTGCCTCCCAAGTAGCTGGGACTACAGGCGCCCGTCACAACGTCCAGCCATTTTTTGGTTGCAGCTGTCATTGTTGTTTGGCGGGCCCGAGCTGGATTCGAACTCACCAGCTCAGGTGTACGTGGTTGGCGCCTTAGCCTGTTGAGCCACAGGCGCCAAGCCGAGAGCCCATACTTTTTACATACCATGTGATAGGCCTCAGTAGAAGCAGAGATGATGGTACCATAAAACAGAACATTAAGACTAGCAACTTCTTTTTCTGAGAATGAGACTATTAGTGCTGCTCTTGAGAAACTATAGTTGTTTTTTATTTCAGAGCACCTGTTGTGTCCTGAGCAAAGATAAATGATGGTTCCAGTTCTTTTCCAGCCTTACATGGTTGCTGAGAATTTGTTCCTTAGGAAACAACAGAGTAGGGCTCTTACCAGCATGGGGTAAAACAGGACAAATACCTCTTATACCCAGGACCCTCTACTGAAATTATGTACCTGGAGATTCCAACAGTTTTTCTGGCAGCCCCATCCCCATAGAAGTCCCATCTTCAGATCAGTGTTTTTGGCCACAGAAGCTGTTTTTCTGGACCTAAGGATATAATTTTTTATATTTATTAAATTTCATTTGGTTATTACACCAGTTCAGTGCTGTTCCAGTCAATAAATACCAAAAGACAACTTTTAAACATATTGTATTTAGAACAATGCCAGCATTGTTAAAATATGTATCTGCATAAGGCCTACTAAGTGAAAACTCAAGATGTATATGTTTGACTGTTAAAAATGGTCACTTCTTCATATAATCAATGCATAGTGTCTCTATTTGATAAGAAAAGTGTCTTTTAAGCTTTGGTTAGTTCTTTTTATTTTTTTTCTTGAGACAGAATTTCACTTTGTCACCCCCAGTAAAGTGCCATAGCATCATAGCTCACAGCAACCTCAATTTCTTGGGGCTCAAGCAATTCTCTTGTCTCAGCCTCCCAAGTAGCTGGGACTACAGGTGCCTACTACAAGGCCCGGCTACTTTTACGGGATCTCACTCTGGCTCAAGCTGGTCTCGAACCTGTCAGTTCAGGCAATTCACCTGCCTCAGCCTCCTAGAGTCCTAGGATTACAGGTGTGAGCCACTGCGCCCAGCCTAGCTTCAGTTATTTCTATACCACATGGATTAGCATTTTTTTGATATTTTTATTTGACCCATTTTTTTCCTCAGGATGTACTAGGTGGACACATTGTGTTTTTTCTAATGAATATATATATATATATTTTGGTAGAGACAGAGTCTCACTTTATCGCCCGCGGTAGACTGCTATGGAATCACAGCTCACAGCAACCTCCAACTCCTGGGCTTAGGTGATTTTCTTGCCTCAGTCTCCAGAGTAGCAAGGATTACAGGCACCTGCCACAACGCTCAGCTATTTTTTGATGCAGTTTGGCCGGGGCCAAGTTTGAACCCGCCACCCTCAGTATATGGGGCTGGCACCGCCCTTTTCTAATGAATATTAAAACACATGTGTAAGTTTAAAAATAATACAACAATGTTTACCCATGTATCACCTGAAATCATTTTGAGTGCCAGTATTAGTTATATGTACCACACGGTAGTCAACACAAATTTATGGATGTGGAAATAACTACCAAAGGAATAAAAACAGATTGCCTCTGGGACTTGGTTTTCATTAAAAACACCTCCATATGTATATACTGCTATTTTTTTTTTGAGACAGAGTCTCACTATGTCACCCTCAGTAGAGTGCTGTGGCCTCACAGCTCATAGCAACCTCAAAAGCCTGGGCTCAAGCAATTCTCTTGCCTCAGCCTCCCAACTAGCTGGGACTACAGGTGCCCACCACAATGCCCGGCTATTTTTTTGTTGCAGTTTTCGTTGTTGTTTAGCAGGCCTGGGTCAGGTTCGAACCCATCATCCCTGGTGTTATGGGGCCAGCACCTTAACCACTGAGCTATGGGTGCCACGCCTAAACAGGAAATATTTAAACTAAATAAAATAACGAAAGTACTATAACACTAAAATCACTTGTACTCTCCTGACAAAATGGTATGTACAAAATAAAAAATATTTCTATATTTCATATCTCTTCCCTATTTTATAATTTCAGCCATACACTCAAGTTGCTCAAAAATGTCATTCATACACGTGAATTCATTCACGAAGTTTGAGGAAAAAAGACAAGTTAGACACTGCAAAATGAAAACTTTCAATGTTTTATTTTTGACTGCAGCTGTTTACAGAAATATAGTTGCGAGTATACAAATGTTCCAATAGAAGCAAAATATCTTTTTAATATTTAACAAGTTATCACAGATAGCTAAAAACATAGATGCAAATGAAATTCCCCCAGAGAACAAACTGAAAATATCTGGTATCAGTGCTCTGAAATCCCCACTATGAAAGCCATATACACAAAAATGTAACCCTTATATCATTGCAGGACAATGGAAGAAGGCAGTTCAGTGGTTGATCAGTGTGCTCAAGCAAATAAAATTAAATAAAAATTTAATGGCAGAATGGTAGCTAAACCACTTGAGAACAGGTTAATGAAATATTTGCAGTATATTTATTAAAAGACTAAGTAAAAGAAGTGAATGACACACAGTAAAAGTTGTCAAAAGATTAGCAACTACTTGGAGCTTATCATTAGAAGTAAGAGAACAAGGTGAGCAGATACATTATCAAAAGAAATTAGCTTCAGTTCATTGGAATCAGTCTGTAATTACCAAAGTCACCAATCACTTCAGTGCAAGACAGTTCTCTCTTAAAGACATAGAAATTTGACTCCAAACCCACTCAAACATATGACATCGTGTGTGTGTGTGTGTGTGTGTGTGTGTTTATATGTTGTCCTGAGGTTCATTAGCTAAAATAATTAATACATTGTAATAAGCAATCCAACAAAATATTTCCAACCAGGCAAATAACTTCTGGGAAAGAGAGTTAGAGGGCAAAAGAAGGAGGGAGGAGAGAGAATGTGAATGAACAAGCAGGTGATATGGTTAAACATGTAAGTTGTAAAGGAGAGATCACAAGTTGGAATCAAACAGAATTGTGGTAGAATGCTTTAGGTATAGGAATATATTATGTCATCAAGTGGGGAAGAGGGAAAAAGAAATAGCAACAAAGGAGGAATGTAACTAGAGCATCTTCCAACAGTTTGCCTATGTATTTGCCAGCACCAAAGTTTTTAGAGTAAGCCACTTACGTTTCCACTGCTAGTATTAAGGAAAAGTAGCAGTGGTGATTTTTATAAAGTGAGTATATACTTATTTTTATTCTGAAATGTGTATTTTTCTTTCATAAGTTAACTTGTGATTTGTAAACAATGGGAGGAAGATTAGAACAATACAGGTACTGAACTGCACAGGAGGTTAAAATGAATGAAGAAACCTTATCTTGTGGCTAGTTTATGTTTATCATGATGCATATAATTGAGAAAAGAGAAAAAATGTCCAAATAATATAATGCATTATCTTGTTTAATATTTATTTCAGTAAATAATCCTTGTCTGAAGCATAAGCTCCAAGCACAGCTGTATCTCTACTACATTAATTTTTAAAGAAAGCAAACTACTTTTAAAGAAGTTTTACCTATTTTAAAAAGGAATAAGGTGCTTTGTTGACCTGGCCAGCCATCTTCTCTACTATCTCAGATGCAAGTATAAATACGTGTACAAGGAATGATAATTTTGTTCTGAGAATTGGTCTAGCCAGAGAAAAACTGTGGTATGCTGGTAAAGTATGAGGCAATGGAAAGAAATCTTGTACATGTATTATACTGCCCAAAGTGTACCCATTTTATAGATAAACAGGGGACTTTAGCACCCGTCAATTATATTAGCTACTTAAATGTCATAACAATTAAAATAAATATAGAACATTGCACCTATATACTTAAATCAGTCATTTAATGTAAACTTTTTTAGTAAAGTGGTAGGAAAATGCCAAGCTAAGTTAACTGAATTATCAATAACTAGACTAACTGTATATGTACATAAAATATTTCTATAGGCAGTATTGAAACTAAGTTATCATTGCCAATAAATGATTATAGATATCAGGTTAAGCTGAATTTATATAAAGAATCATGTATAACTCTATCTATATGAGTGGGAATAAAACTTTCTAGCTCTCTCTAGATATAGTTCATACCAGTGATTCTTAAACTTTAGTGTACACCAGAATCACCCGGCGGGCTTGTTAAAATACAGATTGCTGGGCCCCACTCCAGAATTTCTGATTCAGTATATCTGGGATAAAGCCCAAGAATTTGCATTTCTGACTAGTTCCCAGGTAATACTGATGCTAGCTGGTGGAGTGAGGATCTACTTTGAGAACCACTGGTTTGCACATGCTCCACATATAGAAAATGATATACTATAATGTTCTTATGTATATGACACAAAACATATAGAAAAAGGATTGGTTTTAATGAACTCTCAAACACATGAACTAGCAAGCTAAACACTGTAATGTTTCTAAATTAATTTGCTAAATGATTTCCCATTATAAAGTCTTAAGTTCTACTATATGGTCACTTTAGAAAATATCCATGTAACTCTTATACTAAGTTGGCTGTCCAAAAGAAAATGGGACATAGTATTCTAAATAGTTAAGATATATTCATTAAGAAGGAATCATAAAAAAAAAAAAAAAAAAAAAAGGAAGGAAGGAATCATCACTATGCATTCTTGGCTTCTTTGGAATGATTAAAGTGCATAATATCAACAGGGTATTAAGAATATTGCATAAAGATTTGCAGTCTTTGGTGCCACAACAGTCACAGAAATACCTGCATGGGGAAGGCAGCTCTATCCTAAAGGTACTACTATCCTAACCTGTTGCTCATGGCCTTTTCTTCAAGCAACACCATGGTGGTAAGGAGCTGGAATAGAGGCAAAATTAACAAAAACCAAGACACTCAATCCAATTGTATCTGGTAGAAAAGAATTATTATTTTAGGTTTACAGGGACTCAGATATAACTTCTACCTCATTTTCTTTGATATTTTTTCCCCTAGGCAAATTAATTGAGGTTCTGATAAGTACACTAAAATGAGCAACTTTGTCCTGTCTAGTTAAAAAAAAAATTGACATTATCAGGACTCAAACTATGCTTTAGCAGTGATTTATTTTCATCAAATGAAGGTCAGAGAAAATGCCTGAAACATTTCCTTCTTGAAATTTATATACATTTATGTGCATGAAGTCTCACAGATAGTAAAATTCTCATTAGTATTTAGGTAAGACCTATTATTAGGTGGTTGAGTTGAAGAAAAATTTATAGTTCATTTATATAAAGCCTAAATAGTATAATTCTGTAATCTTTTACCTTCCCCCAAAGAAACAATTCCAACAATGCATCTTTTCTATTATTCTTAAGCTGAAAGGACTTACAAAGTTGTTTCTGATAGTGACCAAGAAATGGAGAAAAGAATGGCTAAATGGAAAAAGTAAAAGTTGGGACCTATTAAAAACATATTTATATATATTTTTGGCAACAGTGAAAAATACAAATTATAAGAAGGGAGTACTATCAAGGTAAAAAGGCACTTTTTCATAACCATTTAATCTAAATATAAAATATTAATTTTAAAAATTTCCTGAAAGAGAAAAAGTGGAGTAAAAATAACTTTATTAATAAATGAGGCTAGAATGGCATGATATTAAATTAAATAAGGGTTAAAGAAGTAACTGGAACACTAGGACCATTCACAAATGATATTGTAGATATTATTCTGATAGATATTTACTATGTTATGAACATTATCTCCACAGTTTAGATCTAGTGGCACAAATAGGCAGAGGAGAAAATCTCTTTTTAATACATGTTATGCAATTCTACTAATCCATTCATTAGGGTACATACTCTGAGTTCTTTTTCCAATTGATCTCCTGAGCTACACAGTCTCTCAACACCAAGTCCCTTCTTATATCCAAAGGCATGTGGATGTAGATGACAGTCGTGTGTAGAGATGAAGTCTATGGTCACAAGCAAAGTAAAGCTAATAGCTCTCAATTTTCAATTAATTTAAAAAATAAATTAGGAAACAGATATTAGAACAAAAATTTTCATCAGAAAAATGAAAAATTCTCCAATTACTACTCTGAGTGAAAAATTACAACTATGTTACATATTAAGACTTTAATTATTAAATCATTTTATTCTGAACATTATTTGCTGATGCATCTAATGATTTCACTTAAGTAGTCAAAAAGAATTAGTATCTTAGTTCAGGAAGGACGCAGATACAACTTTTCTCTTTTCCTTTGACACTATTTTTCCTAGGTAGATTAGCTGAGGTTGTGATGGGCAGGACATGCACTAGAATGAAATTCCAAACTACATTTCACATGATACTACAAAAAAAGCAAGGAAGGATAGATGGAAAGAAAGGAGAGGAAGGGAGGAAAAAAGGAAGATCTCTCGTTTATACCCCTTTTACAGTAAACAAAGCCCTTTTAAACAAACAGATCTAGGGAGACTGGGTAAAACAGATCTGCATTGCCTAAGTAACACAGCATGATACTCTAATCACAAAGATAACACAAAAGAGCTCAGAGGCAAAATATAACTTCTAATTTCTTCTCCCATTTTGGTGTGGATATACACATTTAATGGAATGACAATAAAGAATAAAACACACACATACACACACACAGAGATAAGCTCCAAGCATTAATGGGAGTTAGTGAAAGTAAGAACAACTGAATGTAACAATATAAAGAAATAAAATGTGGTTCACAGTTTATTTAGGTCCTTCTGCCATAAATAAATTTAATAAATTGTTGTTTCCTGGCCTTTGCTGGCTCATGAGTTTCTTCTACATGTAGCTATAATGTGTAACAGTAACCAGTAAACTGCCTTATTAGCACAAATATCAACCACTGAGCTTTAATAAGAAGACAAATACTCTTTGTAACCAAATCATATATTCAGAATGTTGTATTTAATATTGACCTTTAGGGGTAAGGAACATTTAACAATGTAAAAAAAAAAAAACCAAACTATCATTATTGAATAAGAATATGGTAGCATAGCACAGCCCTTGTATAAATAACCACAAAATTTATGAGAATAAGAATTGGGTTTTCTGCCTCCATCTAATCCAACCACTACAGTTCAGGTATATGTTCTGTTTTAAACTTAGGTATTATAAAACAGAAATTGGTCCCAGTGACTTGGCATTGCCTAGCATTTCACAATGATAAATCTCTTGCTAATTCACAGAAATCAGCACACAAGCCAGTCTTCTTGCCACCACTTCATCCATAGGGCAGTATTAACAATCATTCTAATTAGAATTTGGTGAACAAACAGACTTCTTGAGTCTCCTATGATATCTTGAAGGGGGGAAAAATCAGAAAAACAACTTATTTCTTTAAATACCCGCTATGTTTACTTTATCTGACATTATAGTGAAGCCTGCTCTAGGGTTAGAGTTTTATATTTTAAAACTGAAGCACTGGATTGTGTAGCTGATCCTTCTCATAACCTGAACTATATTGGGTAATTTTTCCTGATAGGGGCTGAGGGAGAAGAGATGTATTGAGGAAAATACTTTTGGTTCAGAGAATTTATAAAGTAGCTCTGGATATTACAAGATGGGGAAAATGTTATTAAAATTACAAACTTTTTTTTAGTGTCTTTATAAATAAAAGGCATAGGATACAGAAAGCCAATTAATAACAACAACAATAATAAAATATTAAATACATAGTGAGCAAAGACTGAATGGCTCATTCTTGTGAAACACCATTTGACACAACTGCCTTGATGGGTTTCCTTACTCTAACATTTTGCTGAGTAAAAGATCCAGCAAACACACAGTTAGCTGCCTTTGGCCCACTATTAACACCAAGGAACTGCCTGATGGAATGGCTACAGATGAACAAGTCATTTGTTTCAAAAGATACTTAAATACTCAATAAAGACATAACAAACCCCCCCTTCACTGTTATCAGACGCCACGTTGTGGTAGAACATCAGACAAACTCACAAATTTACCACAAAAATGTGTGGCAAAAAAGAATAGTTTATATATATGTATATATATAAATTTCTATATTTATGCCAATGTACTCACTCAGTACAAATAGCAAAATAGTATACCATTTCCTAAATACAAAATATAGCTTTCCAAAAAAATGAAACACACATTAGATATAAACCATCCAAAACTTGAACGATTGAAAACTGTATTCAAAATTAAATGACCCAGAGTAGGTCTCTTTCTGAAAAGTTCCCTTCATATCGGCAAGAAGCCTGTACTACTGAAAACGTAATTCAATGCCTCTCAATCAGAGAGAGAAAGAAAGAAAAGGGTTGGGGATGGAGGGAAGAATACAAAAGAAGAAAGAGGAAAAAAAAAAATTAGAAGAGCACGTCAAAGAACAAAGACCATCAAAAGAAAAGGGGAAAATCTCTCTTGTATAAACAAACCAACACCAAAAGTCCACACACTTCAACTAAATATATAGGACAGAAAAAAGTAGAACAGAAAAGTAGCTTTCAATAACAATTAACAGGCTATCTTTTGTACATCTAACAAATAAATGAAACAGACAAGGATACTAAAACATTGTATCAACACACTGAAGCCACACAGACGTTGGCCTTACACTGCATTGACAGTTCTCCACATGCCAAAAGGAAAATGAGATATAAGCACGTGTCCAGACACAGGTGGTAGTGAAAAGCAGGCATCCCATGGGTAGCAAGAACACCCAAAACTGTATAACTAATGCTACAACTGTAAGTTCTGGAGTGTGTTATTTTGCTCTTTATACATAGTAGATGTAACACAAGTTAATTCTTCATTTTAAGTCAATAATATGACCCTGTAAAGCCTAAGGCTTGTGGGAACCATCAGGTAAGTGACCAAGTAAAGCACTGAGGTGACAAGTGAATTTATACTCACTGCAGCTCAGGGAGAAGTGATGTTTCAAGAAATTTTAGTTTGCCTTTTTTTTTTTTCAATTGAAATTTACACAGTTTCCTATTAGTGGGAAAAATTTGAAGACTTCAGAACAGCACCGTTCACAGGGAAAAAAAATGCATTGTTTCTCAGGAATCAAATCCCAATAATTCCCAAGAGTACTCCCTGCCCTGTGCTGCAGGATTGGTAGGTCACCCTAGATTAAAGCGGCCTTTTCCTTTAAGTTGCTACAGGGTCACAAAGCCAGTAGTATATTAATACTTGTTTAAAATAAAGTGGAAAAGAGGTGGAAAATAACACAGATGCATATAAAAAGGGAATACCAGCCTAAGATAGTCCAGCCTACGACTGGGTTAAGAAGAAAACAGACTCAAATCATTCTGTCAGTTTTAAATCACCGTAGGAGGATATAAGAACATAATTCACCATATATTATCCCCTTCATTTTTTATAGAGCAAGAGAATTATTTTTCTATGCACAATTATGGCTAAATCCCTTAATAGAAATACAGAGAACTAAAACAACTCTCTGCAAAATAAAATCAATAGCATTCCAGCTGTCCCCAGTTTTGAGTGTTGTCTGCCTTTACGTTAAATCAACAGTTCTTTTATCTGCATAGAGTTAATACGGCTTTACTTCTCAGAATGTTACCCTTTCAGTGTCTCCATAAAAACTGAGAAAAGACTCCTTCACTTTGGCCAACAGCTGTGCTTTTTATATTGAAAAAAAAATCACAGCCTTAGTTATTACTGAATTTTACTTTTTCATAAGCTATTACTTGACTAAAACAATACACGAAAAAACGAAGAACACAAGTAAACATTACAAATATTATTTTCTAATAGCAATAATAACTGAGTAGTCCAGCCTTGAAATTAAACTGTACTTTTAAAGAAATTATGCCTAGGAAAATGCAACAATTAATTCTGTCAGCTGGAGACTCTAATTGGTTCTCAGTCATCACTGTTATTAGGAATATAAAATATGAAGATGTTAACATTGATGGCTAATCACTGCAACAGACAGCATAGGTGTGCTCTTTTGCAGTCAGAGTAAAATCTATCCATTTACTCAAATACAGTTTTTTGTATTTTGTTTTGTTTTTAAGTAATAGTTCAGTAATCCTCATGAAACCGTAAGATCTCAGGACATCTTGGAAATCGGGATTTTTCTTCATGGAGTTTCTAAAAAAAGGAAAAAGATTTAATATAACTCATTAGAAGACCAAACTTTTTTTTTTTTTCTTGAGACAGAGTCTCCCTCTGTTGCCCAGGCTAGAGTGCTGTGGCATCAGCCTAGCTCACAGCAACCTCCAACTCCTGAGTTTAAGAGATCCTCTTGCTTCAGTGTCTCAAGTAGCTATGACTATAGGTACCCATCACAATGCCAGGCTAGTAAAGATGTAGAGACAAGAGTCTCACTCTTGCTCAGGCAGGTCTTGAACTCCTAAGCTCAAGGGATCCTCCCAGCTCTGTCTCTCAGAACACTAGAATGTTAGACATGAACCACTGAACCTGGCCAGAAAGGAAAACATTTATAAAGTTCTTATCATCCTGAATGATCTTAAAGTATATTACAGTACTATAAATGAAATTTTATCATACTTGTTCTTCCCAGACTTTTCTGACTCAACATTTTTCAATATTTCTTTCTTTTTTTTGCAGGTTTTTTTTGTTAGGTCGAAGCTGGGTTTGAACCTGCCACCTCCGGCATATGGGGCCCGGCGCCGTACTCCTTTGAGCCACAGGCGCTGCCCTTAATATTTCTTGAAGAAAGGAGAAATGAGACATGATCATATTCAACATATAGTACAAAGGACTATTCTGCACACTCATCAGATTTTTGTTATTTATTTATTTATTATTTTTTTTTTTTTGTAGAGACAACATCTCACTCTATGGCCCTCGGTAGAGTGCTGTGGTGTCACACAGCTCACAGCAACCTCCAGCTCCTGGGCTTAGGCGATTCTCTTGTCTCAGCCTCCAGAGTAACAGGGACTGCAGGCGCCCGCCACAACACTTGGCTATTTTTTTGTTGCAGTTTGGCGGGTTTGAACCCGCCACCCTTGGCATATGGGGCCGTCGCCCTACTCACTGAGCCACAGGCGCCACCTAGATCTTCTTTTATTACAAAGCAAAGAAGTTTACAGACAGAATGAATGCCCAATTTAGGTTGAGTATCTTTTATTTGAAAAGTTTGGGACCAGAAGTATTTCTGATTTCAGATATTTTTAGATTTTGGAATATATGCATATATATAATGTTAAATCAAAAGTTCTCTTATTTGGGAGGGGACCCAAGTCTAAACACAAAATTCATTCATGGTTTCATGTATACCTTGAAAAGATATATCACAGCTAAAGAGGGCTGGGAAGGTTTTTCCTTTGAGGATGGTAAAGGAATTGTATACTTGGGTTTTGACTATGATCTATCTCATGAGGTCGGGTGTGGAATATTCTATTTTGGTATCATGCTGGCACTCAAAAAGTTTCACATTTTGAAGCATTTCAGATTTATTTTCTTTTTCTTTTTTTGTAGAAAAAAGCACTTAGTAGAGTGCTGTGGCGTCACACAGCTCATAGCAACCTCCAGCTCTTGGGTTTAGACAATTCTCTTGCTTGAGCCTCCCAAGTATCTGGGACTATAGGCGCCCACCACAACATCCAGCTATTTTTTTTGTTTTGCAGTTCAGCCAAGGCTGGGTTTGAACTCGCCATCTTTGGTATATGAGGCTGGCGCCCTGGCTCGCTGAGCCACAGGCACCGCCCCAGATTGATTTTCAAACTAGGGATGCCAAAACCTATAATAATATGAGCATAAGTGATCATTCAGAGTAATTTATGCAGAGTGAAAAAGTACCATCTTCTGAGAAACACGTATTTTAAAAGATTAGAAACTAAACTGCTATTATTTAAACAAAATCTTTAAGAAAAATAAAAATTGGATGCTTTTTGACAAGCAAAAAATACTTACATATCCAGTTAAAAGGAACCAGTCAAGTTGTTCCCTTGGTTCTGCAATGAAACAAGCAAATCAATCTTTTCGATGTTCTGGTTGGTATTTATAGAGGATGCCAGTGGAGAATTCTCTGACATCTGCTGAGAAAGAAGTGTTGTCACAGGTGGCTGGCCTTCGTTTTGCGGTTGGCCTGGCTGACTTATGGCCATCAACTGATCTGGCAATGTAGTTGGTCCGGAGGTTAAAAGCTGACTACAGTCTGCAAAGACAATGAAAATAGAAGATACCTTATCAGTAAAGATTCATAAGGAAGATATTTATTAGTTGCTGAGGATGATTCATTACTGTGTTCAACTAGTATATTATCAAAAAAAATTCACAGAATGGTGCTAAAATTGATCTCAGGTTTTCTCTAAGTATAAAATACATCTTTGCTTGTATATCAATCACTAAGTCCTGTATTATATCCTTGGTATACAGGTCTGACATTTAAGTTTGTTAACTTATCCTAAAAAAAGTGCTATATATCTTATTGTTGAATACCAACATACAGTATGGTGGCCTGTGAAGTACTCCCCTTGGGAAGCTAAGCACTGATGTCAGCACCTAGTCCACCCTTCAAAGAAATTTTGGAACTCTTTTTCTGGAATGGCTATCAAAGATATTGTCATATTACCTTTTGATGTCCTAAATGTCACCAAAATGTCTTCCTTTTGATATTTCCTTTACCTTTGGGTAAAGAAAAAAAAGCTATTGGGTGCCAGATCAGGTGAATAGGGAGGGTGTTCCAATATAGTTATTCAGCAAAAAACTCCCTCACAATGCTGTGTGAGCAAATACACTGTCATGATTCAAGAGCCATGAAGTGTTGGTCAAGATTTTCAGTTAAGATTTTCCTATTTCTCTATTGATGTTTACATGCTCTACTATGCTTCTCACAGTTAGCCAATAATTTTGATGCACAAGATGACAAATTTTTGCAATGTTTTTCTTCAATTCTGCTAGTTACTGGCCATCCAAACCTCTCTTCATTAGTGACACTTTCTCTCCCCTCAGAAAAATGTTTAATTGGCTCGGCGCCCATAGCACAGTGATTACGGCACCAGCCACATACACCAAGGGTGGCAGGTTCGAACCTGGCCCAGGCCAACTAAACAACAATGGCAACTGCAACAAAAAACAGCCAGGTGTTGTGGCAGATGCCTGTAATCCCAGCTACTTGGGAGGCTGAGGCAAGAGAATCGCTTAAGCCCAAGAGTTTGAGGTTGCTGTGAGCTGTGATGCAATAGCACTCTACCAGGGACGACACAGTGAGACTCTGTCTCAAAAAAAAAAAAAAAAGAAAAAGAAAAAAGAAAAATGTTTAATCCATTTGTACCCTGCTGTTTTCTTCATGGCATTATCCCCATAAACTTGGACTAACATGGCCCTGATTTCACTTCCACTCTTGCCAAGTTTAAGAAGAAATTTATACATGTTTGTTGCCCTAATTCAAGCTCCAACATTCTTGCGATGGCACACATAAATATGCAACAAGAGTGAACGTCACTCAGTAAGGCACTGCTACACATCCACATGAACACAACTGTGAGACTACAGATATACCAAAGTTATAAAACCATATCAAGCTGTTTGTACCGTACTGCCAACATTTAAGGGCACAGTGGCAAGTTCACGAACTTAATTGTCAGATCACATATATATGAAAGATGGATTTCTACTTCCTTAGAAACTATTTACTTTAATTGGCTATTATCTGTCATACTTCATTTTCCTTTTCAAGTTTACAGTTTAAAATAGCAGGCTTGGTGCCTGTGGCTCAATGGGCTAGGGCGCCAGCCACGTACACCTGAACTGGTGGGTTCGAATCCAGTCCCGGGGCCCGCCAAACAACAATGACAGCGACAACCAAAAAAAAAAAAAAAAAAAAATGGCCAGGCATTGTGGCGGGCGCCAGTAGTCCCAGCTACTTGGGAGGCAGAGGTAGGAGACTCGCTTTGAACCCAGGAATTGGAGGTTGCTGTAAGCTGTGATGCCACAGCACTCTATCCAGGGTGACAGCTTGAGGCTCTTAAAAAAAAAAAATAGCAAACAAACATTTCTTTATATTACCATATATATACTCTCAATATCCTTTTCAAGTATGTAATATCACCATTTTAGATGTGAAAACTGAGGTCCATAAAAGTATATTTGTACAAGATCACAAAAAATCTGTAAGTGGTAAAGTTCTAACTACAATCTGTGCTCTTAAAATGATTGTAACTCTCTTCCTTAATAATAATCTGACCATTTCAATTAAGCAATGAGAAATTAGAAAGAGGTTCTTACTATTTTGTATGCCAAATAAGAACATTCCTGAAGTCTGCTGAGATGAGCCAGGAGAATTCTGCAGTTGGTTCATGGTGCCTCCTGCAGTGTTGTGAAACAAAGTAGCCTGAGGTTGAGGTGAAGATGTGGCTCCTTGGATTCCAGGCATGTTGTTCTGAGGGGAATAAAGAGGAGACTGTTGCATGTCTTGTTGGTTTATACCAGTCTGCAAAGCAGACATGGATGCTGGAGAGAGGAAGAGTGTTACTTGTTGATCTTGAGAACTAGGTGACCCTTGTACCAACTGAATCTGAGGAGAGCTATGGAACAAGGAGGTCTGTGATGATTCAGACTGGGTAGGACCTGGGTTCTGAAGTGAGGAAACTGTGGACTGATTCTGAAATTGCATGGTCTGCTGCTCTTGATTCATTGGGGCCATATTACTTTGTTGGTGAAAAATTGACTGGTTCTGTTGCTCCTGACTAGCCAGTGGATTTTGGTTTGGGTTGAAGATCATGTTTGGTGGTGGCTGCTTTTGAGATGCCATTGTAGCCATGGTATTCTGGTTACTGAATAAAATGTTCTGCTGCTGCTGTTGCTGTTGTTGCTGTTGTTGTTGCTGCTGCTGCTGCTCCTGGGATGGAGAGTTACTCTGCATAGCAACTATTGAGTGCTGTGCCTGGAAAATTGTTCCTTGTTGGTTTTGAGGGATTGGATTAGGTGGAAGGGAACCCAGAGACACCTGAGGCTGAAATAAACCTTGCTGGGATGGCTGTGCTTGTTCCTGGGAAAGCATAGTGTTCTGGATGTGTGATATTGGAGCTTGCTGTTGAAAAGCAGCTTGTTGTTCAGGGTTTGATGCTGACTGAAGTGGAGAAATTGAGTTCTGTGCTGCAAAAAATGAAATCTGTTCTTCTTGGGCCACTGTGTTAGTTTGAAGATTATTCATAGGACTCTGCGAGAGAAATATGTTGGTTGACTGCTGGTCTGGAGGAACTGAAGAGCCCTGTAACACAGCAATGGTACTTTGAGAATGAAACATTGAAGGCTGCATTTGCTCAGAAGAGGTTGCAGAAGTCTGACTGTGGACAATAGGATTTGGACTATGAAAGATAGAACCTTGTGTCTCCTGGGAAAGGTTCTGAGCATCAGCAATGGGATTTTGAGGATGAAAAAGTGGAGACTGTGAATGAGAAGACTGCTGCAAAAAATTCCCAGATTGAAGTGACATCATCTCATTACCCTGCTGGAATAAACCATTGCCTTGTTGCTGGGTACCACTATTCTGAACACTCATCATACTTTTTGTAGATGAAAAAAGGTTAACTTGAGGTTGATTGTCCCCACTATGTTGCATCTGGACCATGGTCTGAAAGACACTGTTCTGAATCTGTTTTGCTTGTGCTCCACTTTCTTCTCCATCTCCTGAACTTGATGTCTGAAACATGGTAGTGCCAGGAGTAGCAACTTGAGGTGTGGTGGTTGTAGAAGTTTCATTTCCAGAAACTGCAGGAGGAGAAGAAAACAATTCACATTGCATTTGCATGTCCTCATTGGTAGATAATGCACTCATCATGTGAGAAGTCTGCTGGTAAACTGGCGATTGCTGAAGGTTTCCATTTGCTGAAGCAGAAGAAGGGAATAATTCTGACTGAATCTGGGCAGCTGCCTGGCAGATACTCTGCTGCATCTCTATCACCATTGCAGCTGATGATTCCATCACTTGCTGTTGCTGTTGTTGCTGCTGTTGACTAGACAACGTATTTTCAGCCTGTGGATGAACACTTTCAGCTCTTCCAGGCATTAAATTATCTGGTCTGGTATGGACTGTTGGCTCTGTTGAGGAAAACATTCCAGGGCTTACACTATTTTGAATTTGACTGACTTGTTGAAAAATGTCTGCACTAAGCTGTTCTTGAACATTCTCATTACCATCTGGAGCAGAAAATAAAACTGAAGATAACTGCTGTTGTGCCTCTAAAACTTGTTGGACCAAGTCAACACTCCCACTGCTACTGCTAGCAGTACTGCCTGTAAAACTTCCTGCTTGCAACTGCTGAATAGTATTCTGTAGCTGACTCACACTATTTGGTGATGGAAAAATATTTGATGAAATCTGCTGCTGTAAGGTCTGTGCTTGTTCTTGTAGTGGAGACTGCTGCTGCTGTTGTGACGCTTCAGTCAGTTGTGACAAATTAACCACTGTGCCATCTGACTGTAATACCTCTCTAGATTGAGATTCTCTGGTTTGGAATTGTGTCGCCTGCTGCAGGAGTGCATCGCTGTTGGGCAGCTGATTAGAACCAGAAACTGCTGGAAAGGTACCAGGCTGTGAGATGTCTTGTGTTTGGATAGTTGTCAGGGTCTCTGGGTTGTACACTTTTGGCTGAATCTGTTGCTGCTTTTCATTTTCAGAAGGTAAATGGGAAGATGATGGTGATGAAAAAGATCCATTTCCTGCTATGTTAGACATATTTTCTAATGTTTGCTGAGTTGATCCAACTGCCTTCGTTGTCTAAAAAATTAAAAAACTCAATATGAATATATAAACATTAAATAAGTTCATAAGATACTTTAAAAATTATTGTTCTAAAAATATATACAGGACCAATTTTCCACTCTATATTATCATTTAGACAACAGTCACAAGACTATAAGTCTCCATGAAAACATGATGACTGATTGTCATAAAAAAAAAAAAAAGTGTGGCTTATCAGTCCTATTATAGGGAGGGAAACAAGTCAAAATAGGGAGGAGGAGTTATTGGCAAAGATGGCGGGGTGGGGGGTGGGTGTGTGTCTCTAATTCTGAAAATGCTAAAATTGCTACTTTCATTAACCTCCTCACATCCCACAGGTCTAGCAACATATTAATTCCTCCCTTGTCAGAATGTATACTGGCAGTCATGCTGTATACAATTTTGGTGAAGTATAAAGCATTTACTTTCAAAAGTAAAATTCATTAAGTGCATCCAAAGTGTGTGCACATACAAAAATCAAAGAAATGGGACAAGTAAAATATAGCAACTTTTATATGTGATGTTAAGAGTTGGGGCACTAGGCAACATAGCTTACCTTAAAAATAGGGGAAGATCTTTTTTCAGCTGTTACTTCCATTGGAGTAACATCTTCACTCTTAATCATACTGCTTGATATGAGTGGAGTGATCAGGGCGTTAGGAAGGATATTTACCTTATCTAAATTACATCCAGTAGTTTTCATTGCTGCACACACAAAAAAGAAAGGACAGTTTAAAATCACAAAAATTATCAACAATTTCATTTTATAATTTGTTGACAATAGTCATGATGTAAATGCTTTTTTTCTTAGCCATGGGGTTCTACTACATTGCCCAGGGTGGCCTCAAACTCCTAGCCTCAAGCAATCCTCTCTCGGTGGCCTTCCAAAGCGCTGGGATTACTGGTGTGAGCCACCATGCCTGGCTCTAAATAGCTGCTTTTTTTTTTTTTTTTTGAGACAGAGCCTCAAACTGTCACCCGGGTAGAGTGCTGTAGCATCACAGCTCACAGCAACCTCCAACTCCTGGGTTCAAGTGATTCTCCTGCCTTTGCCTCCCAAGTAGTTAGGACTACAGGCGCCTGCCACAATGCCCAGCTATTTTTTTTTTTTTTGGTAGAGACAGAGTCTCATTTTATCGCCTTCGGTAGAGTGCCGTGGCGTCACACAGCTCACAGTAACCTCCAACTCCTGGGCTTAGATGATTCTCTTGCCTCAGCCTCCTGAGTAGCTGCCCAGCTATTTTTTGGTTGCAGCTGTCATTGTTATTTGGCAGGCCCGGGTTGGATTTGAACCTGCCAGCTCAGATGTATGTGGCTGGCACCTTAGCTGCCTGAGCCACAGATGCTGAGTCTAAATATCTGCTTTTTGATGCTATGATAGTAGCATAAGATACCAAATTGGTCTATCAAGGTATACACTGCCAAGCCGGGCATGATAGCAAACACCTGTAATCAAAGCACAGGTGGGGACCAGGAGGGAGGTTGGTTTGAGGACAGGAGTTCAAGACCAGCCTGCACAATATAGTGAAAACCCTACCTCTTCATAAAATAAAAAATTTAGCTGGGCATATTGGTATGTGCCTATAGTCCTAGTACTGAGAAGGCTGAAGCAGGAGGATTGCTTTAGCTCATACTTTGAGGCTTCAGGGAGCTTTCTTTTTTTTTTGAGTCAGAGTCTTACTCTGTCATCCCAGCTGGGGTGCAGTCGCATCATCATAGCTCACAGAAACCCCAAACTCCTGGGCTCAAGAAATCCTCCCGCCTCGGCCTCCAGAGTAGCTGTCACTACAAGTGCATGCCAACATTCCAGGCTAATTTTTCCTATTTTTTATAGGGGTGGAGGTCTCATTCTTGCTCAGGCTGTTCTTGAACTCCTCCTACTCTGACCTTCCAGAGTGCTGCACTCCACTATGAGTAACAGAGTGTGACTCTGTATCTTAAAAAAAAAAAAATGATGTACCTTCCCCCCCCCTTTTTTTTTTTTGAGACAGAGCCGCAACCTGTTGCCCAGGGGAGAGTGCAGTGACATCACAGCGCACAGCAACCACCAATTCCTGGGCTCAAGCAAGTCTCTTGCCTCCGCCTCCCAATTAGCTGGGACTACAGGCGCCCGCCACAACCCCTGGCCATTTTTTGGTTGCAGCCGTCATTGTTGTTTGGCGGGCCCGGGGGCTGGATTCGAACCCGC
>CAUYON010029727.1:0-12307 GCA_963573935.1 Arctocebus calabarensis
GGATTACAGGTGTAAGCCATCTTGCCCGGCCTTAAAAAATGGGCTATTTCGACTTGGTACCTGTGGCTCAATGGGCTAAGGCGCCAGCCATGTACACCTGAGCTGGCGGGTTCGAATCCAGCCCGGGCCCGCCAAACAACAATGCTGGCTGCAACCAAAAAATGGTTGGACATTGTGGCGGGTGCCTGTAGTCCTAGCTACTTGGGAGGTGGAGGCAAGAGACTCGCTTGAACCCAGGAATTGGAGGTTGCTGTGAACTGTGATGCCACAGCACTCTATCCAGGGGGACAGCTTGAGGCTCTGTCTTAAAAAAAACAAAAAAAAAAAAACTACAAGTTTAGGAAAAGTGAAAATAATTTATCAGTGCTGACAAAGCTATGGAAAGAATACATAGAAGGGAGGCAGAAAGTAAGTTTTGAAGTCTGAAGCACCACAGTGTGACTAGCGAGTGTTTAGGTTTGGGTGACAACTTGAGGCTCTGTCTCAAAAAAAAAAAAAAGGGCTATTTCTTATAAAAAAGGAAGGATGATTCAGCAAGCAGAATCAAAAGTAACGGAGAATCACATGTAGGGAAAACTAGGCCTTACTTAGGAAACTGACAACATGTGTCTAGCTAAATTTCAGAATTTCTGTGCACCACCCAGTGAGTGCTATGTGCTTTTGCCCCCTCCCCCATGACCTCTTTTGAATAGGAATATCTATTGACGTTATCTTACGTGCCTTTCTCATTAATGTATTAATAATTAGGTGTGTGATGGGTGGCACCTGTGTCTCAAAGGAGTAAAACGCCGGCCCCATATGCCAGAGGTGGCAGGTTCAAACCCAGCCCTGGCCAAAAACTGCTAAAAAAAAAAAAAAAAAAAAATTTAGGGCTCAGCGCTTGTGGCTCAAGTGGCTAAGGCGCCAGCCATGTACACCTGAGCTGGTGGGTTCGAATCCAGCCTGGGTCACCAAACAACAATGATGACTGCAACGAAAAAATGGCCGGGCGTTGTGGCAGGTGCCTGTAGTCCCAGCTACTTCGGAGGCGGAGGCAGGAGACTCATTTGAGCCCAGGAATTGGAGGTTGCTGTGAGCTGTGATGCTACAGCACTTTACAGCTTGAGACTCTGCCTCGAAAAAAAAAATTTAGGTGTGTGAAGAGCAAATAATTTACCTTTTTTTGAGATATCATCTCATCTGTTGCCTAGGCTAGAGTGCTGTGGTATCAACCTAGTTTATAGCAACCTCAAACTCCTAGGGTTTCAAGCAATCCTCCTGCTTTGCCTCCCCAGAAGCTGGGGCTATAGTAGCCCACAACACCTAGCTAAGTTTTTCTATTTTTAGTAGAGACAGAGATCTCACTCTTGCTCAGGCTGGTCTAAAACTTCTGAGCTCCGGGGATCCTCCTGCGTCAGCCTCCCAGAGTGCTAGAATTAGTGTTATGAACCACTGCCCAGCCTTACCTCTTTAGTTCACAAGTCTTCATGTTGAAAGGAACAATACTTGGGTGGCATCTGTGGCTCAGCGAGTAGGGTGCCAGCCCCATATACCGAAGGTGGCGGGTTCAAACCCGGTCTCAGCTGAACTGCAAAAAAAAAACCAGAAAACTAGCCGGGCGTTATGGCGTGTGCCTGTAGTATCAGCTACTTGGGAGGCTGAGGCAAGAGAATTGCCCAAGCCCAGGAGTTGGAGGTTGATGTCAGCTGTGATCCCAGGAGTTGGAGGTTGCTGTCAGCTGTGACACCATGGCACTCTACCGAGTTTGATACCGTGAGACTCTGTCTCTACAAAGAAAGAAAGAAAGAAAGAAAGAAAGGAACAATACTCAAGAAGCTACACCCTAGGAACTCTAGCTGAGGAGCCCACATCCACACCTGGAACTTATTAAGAGGATGAGCTAATGGACCTTGATCCTGAGTCTGATGTAATGGGCTAAATGTTACTGGATAAGTCCTTTGAAGATGTAAGTGTATTTTGTATGTGGGAGGAATGTAAATAGTTTGTGGTCAGAGGGCAGACTGTGACAGATTAAAGGTGGCTTTAAGTTCTTTGATGTTTCTACCACTGACAATTGGCACTTATGTTTCCTCTTGAGTCTGAGTAGCCTCCATTGCTGCTTTGACCAATAGAATACTACCCAAGTAATTAAGAGACAGGTAATTTCTACTACTGTTTCTAGGGAACACAGTCTGTTGGACCCCTGACCCAACAAGTACTCTGCTGGAGAAGTTTCATTGAAACTCCATGAGATGGGCTCATGGCCTGTGGCTCAATGGGCTAAGGCGCCAGCCACATACACCTGAGTTGGCAGGTTCGAATCCAGCCCGGGCCCGCCAATCAACAATGACGGCTGCAAACAAACAAACAAAAAAATGGCCAGGCGTTGTGGCGGGCGCCTGTAGTCCCAGCTACTTGGGAGGCAGAGGCAGGAGACTCACTTGAGCCCAGGAATTGGAAGTTGCTGTGAGCTGTGATGCGACAGCACTCTATCCAGGGTGACAGCTTGAGGCTCTGTCTCAAAAAAAAAAAAAACAAAAAGAAAGAAAGTAAGAAAGAAAGAAAGAAACTCTATGAGACCCAAATGAAGCCAGCTTTCTCGCCATTCCTGTCAAGGCTCAAGGCATGTGAATGCCACTGAGTGACTCCAAATGACTTCATGTGCAACAAAGGAAGTGACTAGCCTGACTCTGACTGAATTCTTGACTCACAAAATTGTAACAAATAATAAAATGTGGGTGGCGCCTGTGGCTCAAGGAGTAGGGCGCTGGCCCCATATACCGGAGGTGGTGGGTTCAAACCCAGCCCTGGCCAAAAACTGAAAAAAAAAGGGGAGGGGGAGAGTAGAGAGAGAAAGAATAAGGGAGGGGTGGGGAAAGGAAGAGCAGAGAGAGGGAAGGAGAGGGAGGTCGGGTCTTGGTGACACCTTTTGGGGGCAAAACACAATTGTAAGAGAGACTTTACCTAACAAATGCAATCAGTGTAACCTGGTTTCTTGTACCCTCAATAAATCCCCAACAATAAAAAAAGAAAAAAATTAAAAAACAAAATGGTCATGTTCACTGACAATTCACTATCTTTTTTCTTTTTTTTTTTTTGACAATTCACTATCTTAAGAGAAATATCCTATACAAAAAGTATAAAAAATTCACAGCTCCTGTCATGGTATGTTGTTTAACTCAACAACATCAAAATACTCTTGGTTAATTTCTTCCACCATATAAAATGAATTATAAGAATTATTTAAATGATTTTCCCAGTGGAGCTATCTATCACCCCTTAAACAGAGGTTCAGATAAAAAGTCAATATATTCCATAATATTGTACTATTTCATTAAACAAAAACACTCCAGTATTAAAGTATATTAGCATCAAGGAAAACATGTTCTAGGTTTATTCTATAGTGAAAGAGTAGAGAAGCAGAGTGGCAAAGACAGCACACAAAACACAGCAAAGAAGGAAGAAACAGCCCATCTATTGAGTTAATCTTGGTCAAAATGGAAACAAGAAACAAAGGGAAGGTACTGGAGAGTCCAGTGTTCCTTCTGACCTAGATTATATATAGGTCACATACAGTCTGTCTCTCCCTCACACACACACACTCTGCAAAGTGTAAAAATGGCTGCATCAAATTTGGTAGATGTATCTTAGATGAGGGCTTATTTTACATCAAAAGACAGCAAGAGTTTCTATATATACTGTAAAGGTATATAATATAAATACACAAAGTAAATATGGTAAACATTAATGAGAAAAAACTATAAATTCACTTTTTAAGATAATAAATACTATATATTTCTATAGAATGAGTATATAACTTACAAACGTTTCCTGTGTTGTCAAAACTGGTAAGAACATCTTCAACATTCAAGGATCCATTATTATGCCTAAAAGGAAGAAAGCATTTCCTTTAATGATTCTGAAATGTTAATAAATTTTTTTTTTTTTTTGAGACAGTCTCAAGCTGTTGCCCTGGGTAGAGTGCCGTAGCATTGTAGCTCACAATAACCTCAAACTCCTGGGCTCAAGTGATTCTCTTGCCTCAGTTTTTCTATTTTTAATAGAGCTGGGGTCTCGCTTTTGCTCAGGCTGGTCTCGAACTCATGAGCTCAAGCAACCCACCCAACTGGGCCTCTCAGAGTGCTAGGATTACAGGCGTGAGGCACCACACCCGGCCTACTTTTTTAATCTTTAAAAGAGCTGAGACAATATATTATGATAGATCGAATAGTAATAAACCGTACCATATTTATCTTCTGCACACTAGAAGGAGAAGGAAAAGAAATAACAATATAGTTCTCAGGCTCAGTGCCCATAGCACAGTGGTTACAGCGTCGACCACATACACCAAGGCTGGCAGGTTCGAACCCAGCCTCTGCCAGCTAAGCAACAATCACAAGAGCAACAGAAAAATAGCCAGGCATTGTGGTGGGCGCCTGTAGTCCCAGCTACTCGGAAGGCTGAGACAAGAGAATCTCTTAAGCCCAAAAGTTGGAGGTTGCTGCTCTCTCCAGGGCAACAGTTTTTTTTCTGTCTCAAAAAAAAAAAAAGTAAATAAATAACCAGGCATTGTGGCAGGCACCTATAGACCCAGCTACTTGGAAGGCTGAGGCAAGAGAATCACTTCAGCCCAAGAGTTTGAGGTTGCTGTGAGGTATGATGCCATGACATTCAACCCCAGGGCCAGTGAGTGAGACTCTTGTCTCAAATATATATATATATTTCTTAGACTATTTCATGTAATATAATGACATTTTTGATAATTAATCTAAATCTTCAAGAATAAGTAATTTTTTTTTTTTTTTTGAGACAGAGCCTCAAGCTGTCACCCTGGAGAGAGTGCTGTGGCATCACAGCTCACAGCAACCTCCAATTCCTGGGCTCAAGCGAGTCTCCTGCCTCCGCCTCCCAAGTAGCTGGGACTACAGGTGCCCGCCACCACGCCCGGCCATTTTTTGGTTGCACCCATCATTGTTGTTTGGCGGGCCCGGGCTGGATTCGAACCCGCCAGCTCAGGTGTACATGGCTGGCGCCTTAGCCTGTTGAGCCACAGGCGCCGAGCCGAGAATTAATAAGTAATTTTTAAACTGTTTTAGTTATATACAGTTGAGGTAAGTTCTTAACCTTTATAAGATAAAAAACAAACATATTATACCCAGGGAATGCTAGGGTCAAATGGAAAATAAACAGTCACCCTCCAGAACCACACTGAACAATACATGAATTTCCTTTATGACAGCATACCAAATTCATAACTTCAGTCACAAAGAACTAACCAACCTTCAGGTCTGCACATTCCAACTCCAGCAGTTCTAAATTTCAGTGAGCAAATTGTTTTGTATCTTTTGCTCACTAATCTTAATTCTACCCCTTTAATTCTAATCCCTTTTTGCTTAACAGCTCTTTAAAGTAGACAAAAATCAATAAACTAATTTAAATCACACAAGAACTTTATGTCCACCCTGTATTTCATTTGATATTTATATTTTATTAATACTTATGAAAGTTACTACTCTGTACATAAATGAACCCAACTATCAATTAGGCACAGAGTCTGAATTAATTTTTTGGTAGTGATGAAAAAAATTGGTGCTAATTCATCTACAATCTTCCACATTGCTATCATAATTGTATTTCTTTAGTAATGTAATGGTTTATAATAACCGTGAATAATTCACAAAAAAAATTCACTTCATCAACTTAACTTTGCCACTAAAACTTATAATAGCAAGTGATACATAAAGTTTTAAACTACATTTTGTTCCCTCAGTTCGTTAGGAGCTGGGTTAGGACTGCAACCCTAATTTGGCATCACCTCAGAATGTGACTGCGTTTGGCGATATGGCCATCAAGGAAGTAATTCAGTTAAAATGGGGTGGGGGCGTCATTAATGACTCTATAAGAAGAGGAGTGAGGACACACAGAGAGACAATGGGGACCGCACGTACAGAGGGACCATGACCTCGTGAAAAGGCAGTGAGAGAGGGTCATCATCAGCAAGCCAAAGGCTTCCGAAGAAACCAGACCTGTCAATACCGTGGTGGCCGACTGCTAACTCCCAGAACTGTGAGAAAATACATTTCTGTTGTGTAAGCCACCCAGGCCGGGGTATTTAGTTTTGGCAGCCCTAGCAAACCAATTATAGACTGTAAGAGAATACATGTACATTGTATTACCCTTTTCAGAAAGAATGAGCTTTTTATTTCTTTCACAGAGAACTATTTGATAGGGTGACTACATGAGATTGCAAAAAAAGTTATCGGCTATCATGAATAGTCAAATTAGCACTGGGTTCTAAACTATCATTATCTAAAAAAATTAAGTCGCCAACCATAAAAAAATCCTCATCTTTATAACACAGTGATTCTGTATCTTCTCCGTGTATTTATGATTCTAGGTAAACATTAGGTTATTTACACTAATATTATGGAAATCTACAGTATATATTAAGACAAAAGGAAAAGGAACAAAGTAACAAGCTATTAAAATGATCAGTAATACAGTCTAGACATCAAAAAACTTCTTCCTAAATACAGAAGCAATATTTGGTTCCTTCAAGGAAAAAATTGCTCATAATCCTAACCACAGTTAGAATTTCAGTATACAGCCTTCAAATTCTTCTTCTGTGCCCTTATATACCTTTCATTAAAGAACTGAGAAGACCTGTCCACACTGTTTTGCAATTTGTGTTTTTCATAAATAATAACAAATTGTAGCCAGGCATTGTAGCGGGCACCTGTGGTCCCAGCTACTTAGGAGGCTGAGGCAAGAGAATCACCTAAGCCCAGTAGTTGGAGATTGCTATGATCTGTGATGCCACAGTACTCTACTGAGGGTGATAGAGTGAGACTCTGTCTCAAAAAAAAAAAAAAAGAAAGAAAGAAAGAAAACTTAATAATAACAAATTATATATTACAAAAAAATTTCCATATCAATAAGGAATATCCTGTAACATTATTTAATGGCTCCCAAGTAGTTTAATGAATTTCTGCACCACAGCTTATTGAACCAGCACTTTTTGTTGGATTTGTTTTCTCTTTTCAGGACAGAGTCTTGCTCTGCTGCCCAGGCTGGACTGCAATGACATGATCATAACTCACCACAGCCAACACACTCAGCTAATTTTGTTTTCTTTTTTGTAGAGACAGGGTCTCACTATGTTGCCCAAGCTGATCTCAAACTCCTGGCCTTTAGCAATCCTCCAGCCTCAGCCTCTCAAGTCACTGGGATTACATGTGTGAGCTACTGCACCTGGCTTGAAGTTCCTTTTCATTTGTTCCAAACTCAAGGACTGTTCTCAAGTGTCAATTCTATAAGAAACCTGTTTACCCTTAATTTTTCAACTATTTATCTAGGTACTTCTGGAGTCTGTGGTAAGACAGTAATAGCTATAAAAAAAGGACCTTTTCAAACTTAAATTCTTACCAACTCAGTCTTAGCATTATATTCATAATAATGTTATATGAAAATGACAAATTTTTGCCAAAATATCTGGAATGTAAAAAGTTCACATCACAGTTCTCCTAAATGCTGAAGCTTTAAATTGTCTCCCAGGCCTTTAATTACCAATGCCAGATTCTTGGCCCCAGGGCCGATCAATTTTTTTCCTAAGCACCTAAAGCTATTCTAAAACTGAGGACCTTTGAGTTTCTTCTCAAAAATGGACCTCTGAGTAAGGACTAAGGAGCAAGTCACAGGGCCAGATAATTATTTGAAAAGAAAAAAAGCTGCTAAGGAAAAATGTGAAGCCTAAAGGTACCAAGAAGTTAAAAGTAGAGGTGAAAAGTAATCCAAAGTTGAATATGACATCAAAATCATACAAAAGAAAAAAATAGATAAGTTGGAATTCATCAAAATTAAAAATTTTTGCTCATCAAAAGATATTACATATCAAGAAAGCAAAAAGACAATGCACAGGATAACAGAAAATGTCTGTAAATCACATCTGATAAGGATCTAACATCCAGAATATATAAAAAGAACTCTCATAAATCAACAAAAAGATAAACAATCCATTTAAAAATAGGCAAAAAAATTGAATAAACATATCTTCAAGGAAGATATACAAATGGCCAATGAACAAATGAAAAGATGCTCGACATCATTATTCATTATGGATATTCAAATCAAAACTAAAGTGAGATATCATTTCATGCCCATTATAACGGCTATAACTTTTCTTTCTTCTTCTTCTTCTTTTTTTTTTTTTTTTTTTTTTTTGTGACAGATTCTCACTGTTTCCCTGGGTAGAGTGGCATAGCATCCTAGCTCACAGCAACCTCCAATTCTTGGGTTTGAGCAATCATCTTGCCTCAGCTTCCTGAGTAGCTGAACTACAGGCGCCTGCCACAATATCTAGTTAGTTTTTCTATTTTTAGTAGAGACAGGGTCTTGTTCTTGCTCAGGCTGGTCTTGAACTCCTAAGCTCAAGTGATCCACCCACCTCGGCTTCCCAGAGTGCTAAGATTACAGGTATGAGCCACTGCACCTGGCCATTTATTTATTTATTTATTTAGAGTTTCTGGCTGGGGCTAGGTTTGAACCCACAACCTCCAGCATATGGGGCTGGCGCCCTACTCCTTTCAGCCACAGGTGCTGCCGACCTGACCATTTTTTAAAAAGCAAATTAACAAGTGCTTTGCTGGCAAGCATGGGGAGAAATTGGAAACTCCATACATTCCTAGTAGCAAAATAAACAACACAGGATGGCACCTGTGGCTCATCGAGTAGGGCACCAGCCCCATATATCGAAGGTGGCGGGTAAAAACTTGGCCTCGGCTGAATTGCAAAACAGAAAAATAGCTGGGCATGGTGGCGGGTGCCTGTAGTCCCAGCTACTCGGGAGGCTGAGGCAAGAGAATTGCCTAAGCCCAGGAGCTGGAGTTTGCTGAGTGTGTGACGCCAGGGCACTCTACTGAGGGTGATAAAGTGAGACTCTGTCTCTACAAAAAGTAAATAAATAAGTAAACAACACAGCCACTGTAACAAAAAGTTCCACAAAAAATTAAACATAAGTTACCACAAGACCCAGAAATTGACTCCAAAGTACCTACCCAAGAGAATTAAGAGCTTAGATTCACACAAAAACTTGGACATGAATGCTCAGAGTAGAAACAATGCAAATGCCCATCAACTGATGAAGATAAGCAAAATGCAGTAATAATAGCCACACGGTGAGTTATTATTCAGCCATAAAAAATGAATGAAGCACTGATACATGATACAACATAGGTAAATCTTAAAAATTAAAAATATGGGCCAACATGGTGGCTCACACATGTAATCTCAGCACTCTGGGAGGCCAAGGTGGATGAATTGTTAGAGCTCAGGAGTTCAAGACCAGCCTGAGCAAGAGTGAGACCCCCCCAACCTTACCAAAAATAGAAAACTAGCCGGGTGTTGTGGTGGGCACCTATAATCCCAGCTACTTGGGAGGCTGAGGCAAGAAGATCGCTTGAGGCCAAGAGTTTGAGGTCGCTGTAAGCTATGACCCCACAGTCCCCTACTCAGGGCAACAAAGTAAGACTCTGCCTCAAAAAAGAAAAATTAAAATTAAAAAGTATGATGCTAAGAGAAAGAAGACTGACATAAAGGGCTACACACTTTATGATTCCATTTACGTGAAATGTCCAGAACAGACAATCCATAGAGGCAGAAAGTAAATGAGCAGCTGTTAGGGACTAGGGAGAGGGAGAAGATGGGGCATTACTGCCCATAGGTACAGGATTGTTTTTCAGAGTGATGAAAAAATTCTGGAATTAGACAGTGATGAAGGCTGCACAATACTGTGACTATACTAAAAACCACTGAGTTGCATACTTTAAAATGATTAAAATGGTAAATTTTGTGTGAATTTTATCTTGATTAAAAAAAATGTCTTAAAATACAGAAAAAGTCAGAAAGCAGACTCTCTGACTAAAAGGATGCAAAACAAACAAAATCCGTATATGTAAGCAAAGCACATAAGCAATTGTGATTGGAGTTTAAAATAAACTAGAAAACTAAGTTACAATTAGTCTGTGTCACTTGGCTCAGTGAGTAGGGGGCAGTCCACATACACCAAGGAAGGCGGGTTCAAGACCGGCCGGGGCCTGCTAAACAACAATGACAACCAAAAAAAAAAATAGCTGGACATTGTGGCAGGCACCTGTAGTCCCAGCTACTCGGAAGGCTGAGGGAAGAGAATCACTTAAGCCCAAGAGTTTGAGGTTGCTGTGAGCTCTGACGCAACAGCACTCTACTGAGGGCAACATAGTAAGACTCTGTCTCAAAAAAATAAAAAAATAATTAGTCCATGTCTATGATTTATGATACATGAAAATGTAATAAGAGATTTGACAGTTTCCCACAAACACTGAATCAACCTTTAAAAGTCCTACAAAATTCCTTCTAAAGAAAAGAACAAAAGTTTTAATACACACCTTTGTTGTTAATATCACTACTAACATTAAAACTATGCTTTTAAAATAAAAAATCAGTGTTCATATTTGTCTTAGATGCCAGCCTTGCTAAGCTCTACATAGGCACCCATAATATGCCCTCACATATAAGGACAATCTGCCATAGATCTAATTTCACACATGACCCATTCCCATTACTAGTTGTTTGTTTGTTTGATTGAGACAGTCTCACTTTGTTACGTAGGTTAGACTACAGTGGCATTATCATAGTATAAACTCCTGGGCTCAAGCAATCCTCCAAACTCAGCCTCCCAAGCCCCTGGGACTACAGGTGTTTACCACCATTCTCAACTACTTTTTTCTATTTTTAGTAGAGATACATGGCCTTGCTGTTGCTTAGGCTGGTCTACTCCAGAGCTCAAACGATCCTCCCACCTCAGTCTCCCAGAGTGCTAGGATTAGGTGTGAAGCACCATACTAGTCTCTATCACTAATTTTTTTTTTTTTTTTTTGAGACAGAGTTTTGTTATGTCGCCCTCGGTAGAGTGCTGTGGTGTCACAGCTCACAGCAACTTCAAATTCTTCAGCTTAAGTGATTCTCTTGCCTCAGCCTCTCAAGTAGCTGGGACTACAGGCGCCCGCCACAATGCCTGGCTATTTTTGTTGTTGTTGCAGTTGTCATTGTTTTAGCTGGCCCAGACCGGGTTCAAACCCACCAGCTTTAGTGTATGTGGCCTGAGCTCTAACCATAAGCTATGAGCACCACCCTCCATCACTAATTTTTACTTACTGACACTCATAAGCTACAAGTTAAAAATCAGTAGAGTGAAGGTTTGGTTTGTCTTTTCCCTTCCTTAGAGAAGTGATATATGATCTTGCGATAGTGCATCTGTTTTATTAGAAAGATGTACCACAGTCAAAGACAAAGTCATTCTTGACTTCTTGCCCATTCTAAGTTCCCAGGACAAGCCAGAAGTCAAGAGTTTTAGCCTTCTAATTCAGTAATTACCATAACAGTAGTGTTATTCAAAGAAAGGAAGATAGGTTATGCCTGTTAGCTTTTTCATACTTAAGACATGTATACACTTATAAATGAATAACTAGGCACTTCTATGGCTCTAAATATAATGGAAGCATTTTAAAGCCTCCAGAATATGCAAATTGCTGCTGTACTGAAATTAAGTGGAAATATGGGTTGGGGGCCAATTTCTAGCATCTGTATTGAAGTTCTATACAATAACAAATGGCACTCTGTAGGGCAGGGAAAAGGAATTTTTAATGAAAGCATTTTAATAGAAACATCTCCTGATATATCTTAGTTGTTTTTTGTTTGTTTGTTTGTTTTTGAGATAGGGTCTCGCTCTGTTGCCTAGGTTGAAGTACAGTGACATGATCATAGCTCACTGCAGCCTCAAATTCATAGGCTCAAGCAATCCTCTCATCTCAGCTTCCCAAAGTGCTGAGTTTATAGGTATGCGATGCCTTACAAAGCCTATCTTAGTTTTCTATCTATCTAATAGCAAGAGGCTCTCCTATAAAATTCTAACACATAAAGCACCAGAAAGACAAGAAAACTTTGACAAGAAATAAATTAGGAGTTATACCATGAATTTTAATTTCCTAATTTGAGACAAACAGCCAATCACCTTCAGGTATACAGAAAAGACAACAGATCCTAGGAATTTCATAACCTAACCTTTACATTTTTTTTTTTTTTTTTTTTTTGTAGAGACAGATTAAAACTATGTCACCCTCCTTAGAATGCCATGGCAACACACACCAAATACCAACCTTCAATTCCTGGGCTTAGGTGATTCTCTTGCCTCAGCCTCCTGAGTAGCTGGGACTACAGGCACCCGCCACAATGCCTGGCTATTTTTCTGTTTTTGCAGTTCAGCTGAGGCCAGGTTTGAACCCACCACCTTCGG
>CAUYON010029729.1:0-33248 GCA_963573935.1 Arctocebus calabarensis
CCCCCTCCCCTTCTTTCCCCCCCCCATCATCGTGGGCGGTAGTTGTGTTATATCTTTCATATGGAAGTGTGGGTGATTATATATTTGTTTCCTAGAGGAGCTGATTACACTGGATATTTTTTCTTCTATTCTTGAGATACTTTAGTAAGAAGAATATATTCTAGCTCCATCCAGGTAAACATAAAAGAGGTAAACTCTCCATCTTTTTTAAGGCTGCATAATATTCCATGGAGTACATATACCACAATTTATTACTCCTTTCATGGGTCAGTGGGCACTTGGGCTTCTTCCAAGACATGGCAATTATAAACTGGGCTGTAATAAACATTCTGGTGCAAATGTCTTTGTTATAAAAAATATGGAACACTTCACCAATTTGCATGTCATCCTTGTACAAGGGCCATGCTAATCTTCTCTGTATCATTCCAATTTTAGTGTATATGCTGCTGAAGCGAGCACATCTTCCTTTCTTTTTTCTGCCTTTTCCTTGGACCTTGGCCACAGGATCTGTGGCTGTCACTGAGCCTGCTATAGCCTCTGAGTAAAGGTGTGATCTGCCAGTCCGCCCACGTTAGCAGCATGCTTTTCCGAGTCTAGACACAGCTCATGATTGTGAACTTGGGCTCTAGAGTGTGAAGATATTGGCCATCCAGCAAAGGGAGAATTTTTCTTTAAACAGAAATGATATGTTTTGGAATAATCAACTTTTGCTGCAATAGTGCTGCATAACAAACTGCCCCAAAAGTCACCGCTTGCAGTGGTATTTATTTTTCTCACAAGTCAGGACCAGGGATGCTGCTTTAGACTCCTGGTGGGTGGGGCTTCCTGCAGGAAGAAAAGCACAGGAGGGAAAGTAAGTGCAGACTTAGAGTTCCAGGTAAGACCCCAAGAATCAGAAGAACATCAGTCACTTCTCCCAGCTAGTCCATCTGCCAAATGAAATCAGATTGCCAGGACCAGACAACGATGGGGTGGGAAAAAAGTATTCCACCCTCTCTAGTGCCATCCTGCGGAGTCACGGAAGGAGTGAAAACCTGTGTACATTTAACTCTTCTGCCCTATAGGCCCTCACTCCCACAGAATAAGCTCTCTGCCACATGGGGTAGGGAATGCCACAAAAAGTGGTTCCAGGAAGCACAAGAAGCTCTGAGGAGGCCCTGTCGGCAGAAGCACTCTGTGTGAAATATGTGGATAGATGTTTCTGTTCTCCTGCTGTCCCATTTGCAACGTGATGTCAGTTAAAGGCGGGGGCGGGGGAGAGTGGGTGGCACTGGCTGGCCACTCTCTTATCTGGTGTGTGGGCTGGAGGGTCAGCAGTCCCTTCCATCCAGACCTGCAAACCCACTGCAGCCTCTGCCCTTCCGAGCAGGATCCTTCAAGCATCTACTTAGTTTCAGATATTTTAAGATAGTTTACTGTCTGAAGTGTTTGCTGAGAACACCTCAAGAACTGGAGACAACTGTTGGCCGTTCTCAGTGCCAGCGGAGAGTAGAAAATGAGTAGCTCATCCTCCGATCATCAGAAGGGTGCCTCATATTAGGAGCTGGAGCCTGTCAGCTGCTGAGAAGCCCAGCAGTTGGACTTGCAAGATGCAGCAACTGAAAAGGTGGTTTTGATCCAACAGTGGAATGATTTACTGTCTTGGGAGTGATGGTTTCGGTGAATATTGATCTTTGGAAAACATATCCCCTTTAAAGAGTCATAAATAAAATGCCCCGTGGATATCTGGGCAGCATTCCTAGTCTGCTTTCCTTCAACAGAGGAACTCATGTTGTACCTACGGTGCTCAGAGAAACAATAAGACACATTCTTATGGTTAAAGGTGTGAAAGGAAATGAATACTTAATGGATGGCTAGATACTTTCACATTTTGTGAGGTAAAAGAGAGAAAAATAATTGTCAGAATCTGCAATCTGCCCCTGTCAGAGGAGTGCCTGGAGTTAGAGAGTCGACAGCAGTTATAGGTACAAATAAACCTCCCCACGACAATTATTCTGGCTTCCGTTTTTGCAGAGTTGTGCATCTTTCTCTCTGCCCCCTGGTTGCTGTCACCCCAGGCTCCCCCCAGCACTTAAGTGTTTCCCTGATGTAGTAGGGCATGAGCTCTAGTTCTCTCTGGGCTTGGTTCTGGAGCTTCTCTGCAGGCGGGACACCAGCTTTCCACCTTCTGGACTTTCCTGGCTTCCTCAGTCCTGTGCTAACCCAGGGTGCTTGAGGTGTCCACTTAACCACACTTGATCTACAGAGAAGCTTTCGTGGCCAGCCTAGCCACCTCTTTTTTTTTTTTTTTAAATAAGAGAAAGATTAATTTAACATACACATGGAAAAATAACAGGGTGATTATCTAGCATCACAATGGGATCCAGAAATTTATATGCCCTCATTTTAGATGGGAGGGAGAGGTGAGAATTATTTTGTTTAGGATCAGTAACTGCTAAATCTTTTGTAATTTAATGAACATTGATACAACAGATGGATTATTATTTTTATTATTATTACTTAGAATCAGTGCCCATTAGCTGTGTGCAGTGGCTCACACCTGTAATCCTAGCACTCTGGGAGGCGGAGGCTGGTGGATTGCCTGAGCTCACAGGTTTAGCCCAAGCCAGAGAGAGACCTGTCTCTAAAAAATAGCCAGGTGTTGTGGTGGGAGCCTGTAGTCCCAGCTCTTTGGGATGCTGAGGCAAGAGAATCAGACCAAGAGTTGGAGGATGCTGTGAGCATCCTCCACCAGGCACTCTAGTGACAAAGTGAGACTTTAAAGAAAGAAAGAAAGAAAGAATCAGTGCCCATTGCCATGAAAGTCCTCAAATGACTAAAGTTGGAAAACTGCCCAGGCGAAAACTGTCCTTGAGGAGACCCCATTTAAGCAGGGTCATGACATATGAATAGTAGTTCACCAGGCTCCAAAACTAGGGAACATTTGAGGCAGGAGAAACAGTACTTAGGAAGTTCATACCTGAGTCCAAGGAAAAGGAGACAAGAGTCTTGCTTTGTTGCTCCCAGTAGAGTGCTTGTAGCATCATAGCTCACAGGAACCTCAGACTCTTGGGTTCAAGCGATCCTCGTGCCTCAGCCTCCCGAGCAGCTGGGACTACAGGTGCCCACCACAGTGCCTGGCAAGTTTTTTAAAGACAGAATCTCATTCTTGCTCAGGGTGGTCTAGAATCTGTGAGCTCAGGGCAATCCACCCGCCTTGGCCTCCCAGATTGCTGGAATACAGGCGTGAGCCCCCACACGGCCAAGGATGCCGTTTTATAGGCGCTTCTCTGATAGAGGGAAGCACAGCTTTTCCCGTCTGGGCACGTGTGACCTTGAGGTTTGCTAGGAAAGGACGGGACAGGGCTCTGCAATTTGGCAGCGACGGTTCTTCGGTCCCACGAGCACGGGCTGACCGGGGTGTGAGCGCTGCGCGCGGGTAGCAGACGGCAGGCAGGCAGCTCCCGATATCCGGCCAGGCCCTTCCGTGTGGCGCTCGCCACGTGGTAGGAAGGACACCGACGCCGAGAGACGCCGGGACGCCGCCAGTACGCCCCCTGGTGACGCCGCTGCCCGGATAAAAGCGCTGGGCGCGGGCCGGCGCTGCAGCTGCAGACTGGACGCGGAGAAGGCCACGGGATGGGTGGGGACAGATGCTCGCGCCAAGCGGGGACTCGTTTGAATGAGGACTCATTCTCCGAGGGGTCTTTTCGCGAGTCTTTGCTATTTATTTAGTTATTTATTTATTCATTAAAACAATTTTTTTTTTTTTTTGAGCAGAGTCTCACTCTGTCGCCCTGAGTAGAGTGCTGTGGCATCACAGCTCACAGCCTCCTCACACTCGTGGGCTCGAGTGATTCTCTTGCCTCAGCTTCCGTAGTGGCTGGGACTACAGGCGCCCGCCACAAGGCTCGGCTATTTTTTAGAGATGGGGGAGGGGGTTCTCGCTCTTGCTCAGGCTGGTCTCGAACCCGCGAGCTCAAGTGATCCGCCCGCCTCAGCCTTCCAGAGCGCTGAGATTACAGGCCTGAGCCGCCACTCCGGACCTCTGTGTTACATTATTCTGATGCCTTGCGGTCACTTGCGCGTATACGTGTGGGGAATATGGGGGGGATAACGGGGCTTCCTCGCCGAGTGGTAAGCCAGAAAGCTCCCAGCTCTGCAGGGCCTGGTGCGCTGGAAATGAAAGCTACTTTGATACGGAGCTCCCGGGGTGGGTGGGGGTGGGGAGGGCAGGCCGAGTGGCCCGCGTGGCCCCCGACTGGAGCTCTGACCCGGCCCCTCCTCCCCAGGTATGGAGAGTGCAATCACGCTGTGGCAGTTCCTGTTGCAGTTGCTGCTGGACCAGAAACATGAGCATTTGATCTGCTGGACCTCCAACGATGGTGAATTCAAACTCCTCAAAGCAGAAGAAGTGGCCAAGCTGTGGGGACTCCGAAAGAACAAGACAAATATGAACTACGATAAGCTGAGCAGAGCCTTGAGATACTATTATGATAAGGTAGGCCTTTGGTGACCTTGCATGAGACTGCCGGGGTGCGGGATGGGTGGAATCCCCCTTCCTGTTTCATTGGTGAAAGAAGATAACAGTGTGCGATGGGTTGAATTAGGAATTGAGATGGAGGCAGCCTGTGCCTTTGTTTTGTTTTGTTTTGCAGATTTTGGCGGGGCTGGGTTTGAACCCACCACCTCTGGCATATGGGGCCAGCACACTACTCCTTTGAGCCACAGGCGCCACTCCATGCCTTTTTTTGAGGAAAACTATTGACTAGGGAATTCCCCCCTCCCCCGGAAGTTACCGTGGGATTACTTTTGCTTTCCTCTGTGTTTTCATCTGTAGTTAGCTGAAGAACTTGCTAACCATAGAAATGAGATATGGGGAAATTCTGGGGTTCCCTAATGTTGAGTTGCCTGAGTGACAAAATTTTGATCTCTTTGTCCTGTTTGGTTTGTTGTTTGCTTAGACAAATTATTTTTTTTAAACACCGTGGTGCCTCAGTGTCCTTGTTAATTACATAGGAATTATAATAGTACCCATCTCAGGATTATTGTGAAGACTGAGCCATTATGTGTCAGGAACTTAGAAAACACTGCTTGGTGAGAAACTTCCCTAATTGGAAGAAGAAAACATTTTCGTTTTTAAGTCACTGAGATGAGATAGAGGGGTTTGTTAAGTGAGAATATAGCTTGGTTGCCAAAGTGAAGACAGTTGGAGTGAGTTGTAATGCATTTCTGGAAAAGCAGTTAATAAGCTTGCTAGAGCAAAATTATTGCTATCTAGGATAACCACTTCAGGCCTGTAATTGTTATCCATTTCTGCTGGAATCTGTTGCCGGATATTTTGCCTCATAGACATAAAGACTTAGTGATGATGTTAAGCTTTTGTTCTGGTTCTATTGCTCATATCAAAAGGTGAATTAAGAACTGATTTAAATATTAATTCCTCATCTATATTTAAGGCCTTCTCTCTGCCAGCCTCTTTGGAATTCAAGACACAAGGATTATACATTTCAGGAAATAGAGACATCATTAATTATAAAGTATGCCTTTATATGATCGTAATTGCACATGATTATGTCATCGAAATGCTAAAGGTGCTCTCATTTAATGTAGCAATTAATTAATCCTGACTTTCTGCAGAGCCCTACTAAAATACAAAAGCACTTCTTGCAAATTGCAATGTCTGAAAGCCTCACAGATGGCTTATTGTTTTGCATGTTTCCCCAGGTTCTAAGCTCTATAAGGCCAATAGGGACTCCCTGAAGTCCCTATTGCATCCTGGCAGCATGCCTAAAAGCTCCTCTTTGAGACTAAAAAAGCATTTTTATTGTTTTAAATCAAGGTGTCAAAGAAATGAAATCCTGCCTCTGTGTCTGGAACTTGTATTCATTTCTTCACTGGCCTGAGTAGCAGGGCTGAGGGTTGTGTCTTCTTAGTACAAAGCGATCTCCTAGATTGGAGGTGACTGCTTACTAGACTGAGATTGCCACTGCTGTTTAGACTATACCTGATTGCCCTTGGGCAGATTTTTTTTTTTTTTTTTTGTAGAAACAGAGTCTCACTTTATTGCCCTTGGTAGAATGTCGTGGCAATGTCACACAGCTCACAACAACCTGCGACTCCTGGGCTTAGGTGATTCTTTAGCCTCAGCTTCCTCAGTAGCTGGGACTACGAGTGCCTGCCACATTGCCTGGCTATTTTTTTGTTGCAGTTTGGCCGGGGCCGGTTTCGAATTTGCCACCCTCTGTATATGGGGCCTATGCCCTACCTCCTGAGTCACAGATGCCGCCCCCCCCTCCCCTTGGGCAGATTTTTAAAGTCTCTAGAGAAGGCAGTTTTATAGCCTTCAGTCAACAAATATGTTTTGGTCTTTTCTGTTAGACTCTAAGGCCCCGTGCTGAATACCTTTAAACTTTACAACAACCCCCTGAGACAGGTGCTGCTGTGGTCATCCTTCCTTATACAAGTGAGAGCACTGGAGGGTGAGGCTGCCAAACCTGTTCAAGTTCTCACAGCCAGGAAGTTACAGAGCCTGGATTTGAACCCAGCTGGTCTGTCCAGGTTCCCAGCCAAAAGGCATACACATGTCCTGCCTTCTAGCTTATTCATTTCCTTTGCCTTTGAACATCTGAGTTTTAGGCAGGTGATCAGGCGGCAAAAGATATTACAACCTAAGAAGTTTTGTTTATTTCTTTTCTTTTTTCAAATTTATTTTATTTTATTAGGGAAAGGATCTTGCTCTGTGCCAAGGCCAAAGTGCAGTGGCCAGAGTTCACTGTAACCTTGAACTTTGGGCTCAAGTGATTCTCCTACCTCAGTGTCCTGAGTAGCTGGGACTATAGGCACGTGCCACCATGTCTGGCAAATTTTTTAATTTGTTTTTTAATGGACAGGGACTTGCCATGTTGCCCAGGTTTGTCTCGAACTCCTGGCCTCAAGTGATCCTCCCTCTTGGCTTCCTATAATTCTGGTATTATAGGCATGAGCCACTGCTCCTGGCCAGAAGTTTTGTTTATTATCAAGGACTTCAGTACTGAAAGATCCCAGCAAACACTGCATCATGCAGAGCCCAAGTTCTGAGTGGCTAGTGTGGCCTGCCTGCTAGTGCCATCCCCTTCCTCTCCTGCTGGGGGGAACATGGGGGTTGGCCACATGACCTTCAAGTAGCCTGGAGCAGTGAGCTGGAGCTAACAGAGGGCAGCCTCTTGGCCCTTCCTTCCATATGCATACATGTATGCATGCACACACATGCAGCTGTTTGAATCTTCCTTGTGAAATGCTCTCAAGTGGTGAGTAAGACTGAAAAAATTAGGGCCAGCCCTGGTGGCTCTCGCTGGTAATGCTAGCACTCTGGGAGGCTGAGGTGAGTGGATTGCTTGAGTTTAGGAGTTTGAGACTAACCTGATCAATATTGAGAACCCTGTCTCTACTAAAAATAGAAAAACTAGCTGGGTGTCATGGTGGGCACCTGTAGTTTCAGCTACTCAGGAGGCTGAGGCAAGAGGATTGCTTTGAGGTGGCGCTTGTGGCTCAAGGAAGTGTGCCGGCCCCATAACTGGAGTTGGCAGGTTCAAATGCAGCCCCAGCCAAAAACTGCAAAAAAAAAGGATCACTTTGAGCCCAAGTTTGAGGTTTGGTATGAGCTATGATGACACCACAGTACTCTACCCAGGGTGATGGAGTGAGACTCTGTGTCAACAACAAAAAAGACTGAAAGTTAGGCTCCTAATACAGTTTAAAAGGAGAGGAAGAAGAGGCAAGGGGAAATTAAGAAGGGGGGAGTGTGTGGGGAGTAGAGGGGAGAAGAAGAAAAGGTGAGGAGGAGGAGAAATGTCAAAAGAAGTTGACAGAAATTACACTGTTTTACATTTGACGATGAGCACCTTCTTTGAATTTTGCCAGTGTAACTCTGTGACTGTATATATAAATGGAACTGTGTGAAACTGCCAATATCTCAGTTTTTTTTTTTTTTTTTTGAGATAGACTCTCATTCTGTGTCCTGGGAAGAATGCTGTGGCATCATAGCTCACGGTAACCTCAAACTCCTGGGCTCAAGAGATCCTCTTGTCTCAGCCTCCTGAGTAGCTGGGACTACAGGTGCCCACCACACCTGGCTAATTTTTCTATTTTTAGTAGAGACAGGGTCTCACTCTGGCTTAGGCAGGTCTGGAACTCTTGAGCTCAAGTGATCCACCTACCTCGGCCTCCCAGAGTGCTAGGATTATAGGCATGAGCCACCATGCCTGGCCTATCTCAGCATTTTTGACCTACAAGATGGCAATCTTCAAATGGCTGGGCTTCTGACCTGCGAGAGATTTGAGCAGGGTCTCTGGTAATGAGAAGCCACTTGGCACCCTTGGTGTGTTCTGTTCTGACCTTTGTGAGTGTCCCGCAGTCTCCCAACCCATAGTCTGCCCCTGTCTGCCTTCCAGTGTTTGGATCCTCCTCCTCTTCCTCAGTAGTGCCACAAATTAGGCAATTCCTGAACTTGGCAGCTGCCTTCTTCTTTCCCGTCCTTTGCTAACCATCAGCTCTTCACTCTTGGCTGAAACTGCACATCCCTTGGTTTGTCCTAATAGGGAAGTTTTCCTGCTCAAGTAGACAAGCGTAAGAATCTCATTATTTTTATATGTTATATATTTTTAGCTCATTGCAGAATATTGAACATGGGCAGAGGAGAAAAAAAGTAGAAAATGTGTGCAAATGTTGCAGAAGGCACTGGAGGAAAATAATACATTTGCTTCCAGGGTAGATTGGGGCTGAGGTGCTTTAATCATTGTTCCTCCAGAAAGTGCCTTTTTTTCCTGCCCTTTCCTGATTATTATAATAGTGAGGGGATTCAGGCCTGAACTCCAGGGCAGATTGTCTCCATGACGGTGGGCTGTTTGCCTAATCCATCTGGATCTTGGTTTTCTTTTCTGTAAAATGGATGTAATAGTAGAGTCTACCCCATAGGATTGTAGTGGGATTAGCTGCATTGACACATGTATAGTGCTGAGAACAGGAGCATGACAGGCACCGTGAGATATTAGTCGGAGTCATATATGGCTAACAATTTCTCTGTCACTAATTTGAAAAATTCAGACAAGTGCTAAGAAAAATATTAAAACCTTTGCTATTTCCCTGCTGTCCAGGCACATGGGGGTAGGGACACCAGATATAGGTATAAAGGCTCTTTTTTTTAAGACAGAGTCTCACTCTGTCCCCCTGAGTAGAGTGCTGTGGCGTCATCAGAACAACCTCAAACTCTTGGGCTCAAGTGATCCTCTTGCCTCAACCTCCCAAGTAGCTGGGATTACAGATGCCCACACAACGCCCTGCTAATTTTTCTACTTTTAGATATGAGGGTCTCACTCTTGCTTAGGCTGGTCTCAAACTCTTGAGCTCAGTTGATCCACCCCGCTCGGCCTTCCAGAGTGCTAAGATTGCAGAGCCAATGTGCCCAGCCTAAGGTTCTTCTCACTTTGGTGCTATTGGGAGCTCTCATTTCCGCTTTTTAGTGACTGAAGATAGATGACTACAGTTTCTTTACCCCTATTTGTATATATTTAGTCTGTTCCAAAAACTCAGCTAATAAGACACTTCATATTTTTTTTCTTTTGAGACAGAGTCTCACTTTGTCACCCTCAGTAGAGTGCTGTGGCTTCATAACTTACAGCAACCTCAAACTCTTGGGCTCAAGCTGTTCTCTTGCCTCAGCCTCCTAGTAGCTGGGACTCCAGGCACCCACGACAGCGCTTGGCTAGTTTTAGAGCATCTATTTTAGATGCTTTCATATTTATTTTACTCTTCCTTGCTCTTCTGGATCAAAGCTCACTGACTTCTCTGAGGACCCCCAGTTGGAGCACGTCTCCGTCTTCTGTGCTCCTTAAGTGGCCCATGTGAGCTTTATAGTCCCTCCTATTGAGGTTACAGTCCATTGTCCCTTGGTGTCAGAGTCTGGGTTCACCCTTTGGAGAGTGAGGATAATAATAGCAGGTCTCCTCACTGATAGTATGAGGATTAGGAGATATGATGTGTACAAGGTCCTCAGCACAGTTTCAGGCCCCTAGCAAGTGCACAGTCAGGAGAACTTGTTATTTCTGTCATGTGTAGGTATCAAACATGCTGCCTTCCACTACAGGTGTCTGTTTGTATAGCTGTCTCCTTCCTCACACAACTGCCTGTATCCTGGTCTTTTGGCTTAACCATCTTTGTTTTGTTTCTCTGGTACCTTACACATGTCAGCTGCTCAGCCAGTGCTAAGTGAAAGACCAAGTGGTTAGAATAAGGACTATACTACTTAAATACACATCACTTACATAATGAAAATGGCATGCCTTTTGGTTATTGTACTGTACCAGTTTGCTAGTGCTGCTGTAACAAACAGATTGCCATAGTCTGGGTGGCTTAAAACAAAAGAAATTTATTCTCTCTCAGTTCTGAGGCAGAAGTCTGAAATCAAGGTGTCATGGGGGTTTTGGCCTCCTAAAGCTCTGTGTAGAACCCTTCTGTGCCACTTCTTTGCTCCCAATGGCTGCTAGAGATCTTTGGCATTACTTGCTTTGCAACCACATCACTCTGATCTCTGTCTGTATCATCTCATGACTTTCTCCCTGTGTGTCTCTATGCCCCAATTTTCCTCTTATAAGGGCACCAATCACTGGATTAGGGCCCCACTTCATTGCTGTAGGACCTCATCTTAACTTAGTTTTATCTGCAAAGACCCTATTTCTAAATTAGGTCATGGTCACAGGTACCAGGGCTTAGGACTTCAACATGTTTTTGGAGGGGGACACACATATATATATGCAGTCATGCACCATGTAATGTTTTGGTCAGTTACAGACCACATATATGACAGTGGTCCCGTATCTTGTTTCTTTCGATGTTTAGATACATTTAGCTGCACAAATACTTAACCTCTGTATTATAGTAGGACACATATATGACAGTGGTCCCATATCTTATTTCTTTTGATGTTTAGATATATTTAGCTACACAGATATTTACCTCTATATTAGTTGTTTGTAGGATTCAGTACAATAACTTGCTATACAGGTTTGTAGCCTAGGAGAAATAGGCTGTTCCATATAGCTTAGGTGGGGAGTAGGCATCTACTCTGAGTAGCCATCTAGGTCTGAGTGAATATACTATGTGATGTTTCCAGAGTGACAAAAGTGCCTGATAACACATTTCTCAGAATGTATCCTAGTCATTCTATCACCTAGTCCAGGTGACATGTGACTATATTTCAGGTACTACTTGGTTTTTAAAATTACACAGAAATGGACAGCCTTGGAGATAGTGGCTTGATTCAGCAAATCCTAAAAGGAAACTGCTCTCCGTGACGTAGGCAGAATCTAGATTCCATAGCAGGTGTGAGACCAGATTTAACAGCATCTACACGGCTAGACTCAGTGACAGGTGTGACACTGAATCAAAGACAGGCATGTTATAGTGCTGCCAGGTCCCTAGAGTGGAGACAGGTAAAGATGACAAGTCCTGCTTAGGAGTGACTCAGTTGTTGGGAAATCAGCTGTTCCCTGAGCTGGTTTTAACAGAAGACTTACATGGGATGAAAAGCCAGCGCTGGTGGTTTCAATCCTGGATTAGCTAAGGCTGAGATCTGGTGTTGGCCTGGAAGGGTCCTTCCTGCACCTGTGTGTCTGGGGATTGCCTGTGTGCGTGTTTTTGGGATACCTGGAGGGTCGGCATTTGCATCTGAGCTTTGCCAGAGGCCTACTTCCCCACTTACAGCTTTGGAAGAGGCTGCTGGGCAAACCCTGTCAGAATTCCAAGAACAGAGGCATGCCCCATCCATGGAACAAGCAGGGTTTACTCCCCAGGTATGGACTGGAGCGCCCTGTTCAGCTTGAGAAATGGGCAGGTCATGGGAGGGTGGCTGTGTCTGAGCCCTAAATGGGAACCTGGGCATTCCAGGGCCATCCCCTGCCAAACAGCTTGCCTTCCTCAATCTCACTCTAAGTCTGAGTTCGTGATTGTGATTCTGATGATGAATTTTGGGGTATTTTACCCCCTCAGGTTTAACCGGTCTTCCAGAAGTTACTTTTATAATCTGATGTAGTAAGAAAGATCTCTTTCAGAGGTTTTATTTATTAACAAGCTAACAACTCTTTTTTACTTCTTAACGGCAGTGGGCAGACTTAGTTTTTAAATATTTTATCTTAGGGTGGAATAGGTAGGGCCGGATGCCTAGAGCATGCCTGTAACTGGTCCTGACACCTGCCTGTGTACTTATGGGCTGGGTTTGAAGGGCAGGAGGAGCTGTTATGTTCACTGTGTTTATTCACTTCTTTGTTATACGTCTGCATCTGATTTGACACGGGCCCTTCTTTCACATCTGACTTTACCATAGTCATGCATCCATTCTTTTGAAAATACACCTCCCTCCCCTTGAGTGGTTCAGCAGCTCATTGGGGAGACAGACATCCAACCAATTTTAGTAGAGTATACGGTATAAAGTGTGGGCATGGCCGATGCTGGGGTGTTCCAGGAGAGCTAGGAGGGAAGCAGAGGCAGAGGGTGGGCCTCTGGGGCTTGAGGAATGAGAATCAATTCCTGGAAGGGACCCAAGCTAAGAAGGGAACAGTATGAGCAAGGGCAGGGATGCCTGAGTTTGACAGTTTCAAGTGCACGGTTTTTATTTAGGGAATGAAGGAGAGATGAGATTGGAAAAGTGAGTGAGGAGCAGAGTATGGTATATATGTCACGCTAAAGATATGTATATATATTCCTGCTAGCCAGTGGGAACTTCATGGTGAGAGCCAGTAAAGGGGTGAAAGAAGAGAGTGCCAGGATCAGATTTGTATTTGGAAATCACAGTCTCTGCCTCCTCTCAGTCTCTTCATGACATTGACGGTTTTACACTCCGACCACCCAGCTCTGATCTTTTTGGCCAGTTACCACAAATCCATTGCTCTCTGCTGGCTGAGTTGGCCCTGTCACACCTGCAACATCAAGGTCCTACAAGGCTGTTTTAAAAGCGGCCGGGGGTGGAGAGGGAAATGGTGGAGTCTGGCATTCACATAAGGTGGGCGACTGTCTCCTGCTCCGGAGAAGCGGAAGACATGTAGGTCCTCTGGGTTGCTGCAGAAAGAGACCTGGAAGCTCACTCAGTCCCTCATCCTTTCCCGTCTAACAGGCCTTTTGTCCTTGTTGGTGGAGAACATTCATCTCAGGGGGGAGGCCGAGGGCTCTGCCTGTTCCCTTCTCACCAAGAGATGAAAGTGGTGATAGGATGAAAAAAATCCTCCCGTCTCCACAGCAACCTCCCAGCTCAGCCTCACAACGTACTGAACAATCTTTACTTAATTGGAAAGGGTTTAGGGGAGAACAGTCAAGACAGAGTCATTGGCAACCTATTCCTGGAAGCAGAACGCATCGCCTTCTTAACTTAATTGGATAATTCATTTTAAATTGGCTGTGCAATCATGACAGGAAAATGTTAGTGTTAATAGTGGCTATCTGAGACCAGCTGCCTGTGCCAAGAAGCCTAGCCCTGGTGGAATTCTTTAATTCTCCAAAATAAATTTCGTGAAGGTAAAATGATATATTGTCAGAGTGGAGAAAGAACAAACACCCGGCAGCTGTTTATACCCAGAAAGTTTCTAGACCATGTTTGTTGGCTGTGGAGTTTTACAGAAGACCCATCTATCCTGGACTCTGTTCTGGGTGCTTTATGCATCAAAGGGACCGTCTGTGCCCAGCCCTGGGTCTGAGTGTTGAGAGCCTGGTGTGTTTTGTTGGGTGTCTTTTTTTCCCTTTGTACCATGTCAGCTTCTCAGAGGGCTTGAAGTATAACAGATGGTGACTGGACTGTTGCCTGGGGACCACAGGGACAGCCAGGGCCTCTCTGTGAGTTTTTGGTCCTGGGAAGCTGCCTGGAGACCTGTGGAGTGGCAGAGTGGCCTCATGGAGGTCTTCCAATCTGGCCACGTTGCCCTGGGAGATAGCACCTGGCATAAAGGGGTCCGACTGCTGGAAGGGGGCACTGCATGTGGACTGGGGGGGTGCTGCCTGCTTTGCACGTGTTTCTAGGCTAGCTTCCCTATGGCCCGCAGTGTTCCCCCAAATAGGCCAGTTGCTAAGAAACAAGGATGAGCCAGTGGCTTGGGAGCGCCGTCGACACTGTGTTGATGAGGATGCTTCTGTGCGCGGGCTCGGCTGCCAAGGCTCCCGTGGCCTTGCCAAATCCACTTACGTCAGGCTGTTGCCCAAGCCCACACCAGCTCCGAGTTTGCCAGCATGAACGTTCCTGCTTCTGGGATTTTAGCTGCAGGAAAATTTTGTGGTTGTGTAGACAAACTGACAAAAACCCCAACATGCACATCATGCCACCCACCATCCACCCACACCCCAGCTGTTCCTCGGGCCGGCCTCTTCCCCTCCTCCCGCCGGTCCTCCAACCACAGTTTATCTCAGTTCCTACTCCAAATTTGTAACGCAAGGAGAGGAAACTCACGTGTACGGAGCATTTTGTTTTCATCCAGGCACCGCAGTGGGTATTTTTACACGTATTAACTCGTTTTCTAACTCATCACATGCCTGCCTCCATGGCCAGTAACAGGCCCATTTTTGAGGTAGGGATATTCAGTCTCAGAGAAGTTTAAGTATTGGATCTGAGATGAAACAGCTGGTTGGTGGCAGAATGTCCAGCTAAAAGTCTTGACCCAAGGTTGCTGTTAGGGTTCTGAAGCTGGAGGAGCAATTGGCTGCAGATCTGTGGTCCAGACTTGAATCCTAAATTCTCAGTAGTGCTGATCATTGCCCCAAGGGCCCCTGGAAAGAAGAGACAGGCCCCAGTATGTTTTTGATTTGGATGACTGTTAAAATTGCTGGCAGGATTATCTGAGCCAGCAGAGAAGGTGAAGTTCTGGTCTGCTGGCCCCAGAACACCCCAGGCCAGCAGACGTTACCTCCTAAGGTAAGCCAGATTGGAGCATGGCACTCCTGTGTGTGCACCTGCCCAGCTCCCCGCCGCTTCCAGGAAGGACTCCAAACTCCCCTCGCCATCTGGCCCCAGCCCCACTGCCTCCCCTGCCCCCTCAGCCAGCATCTCCTCTGGCCTTCCGGCTCCCAGGCAGTCTTCAAACTCATCTCTGATTTCACCTCCAGCTGATGCCACACTTGGTGATTGCTGTCCCTGCTCTGTGTCCCGTCCCAGAGGCACTTTGTTTCTCCTGCTGTCTCCTTCGGTCTCATCCAGACCAGGAGCTGGTTTTCCTTACTGGGCAGGGTTGTGGAAGTGCCAAGGGAACGGAGTTTAGATGAGTATGAGACAAGCAGGCAGCCTTCTCCACGCTTAGCAGGAAGGCTGTCATCCTGGAATGTCAGCACTCAGAGGACCCAGGAAAGCATCTTTCTCTACCTACTCCTCCTTTAGCAAGTGAGAACTCTTCAGGGGAGGTGATTTCCCAAGTCAGCTGGTGACAAAGCCAGGATGAGAACACAGATCACCCATGGTTAATGATGGCAGCACCCCTCCCACCCCCACCCCGGTGCCATCTGCTAGCACTGAAGGTGGTCACTCAAAACGGGGAAGGTCATTGTTAGCGACTCCTCCAGCCAGCAGAGCAAAAAGAGGGGGAGCAGTTTTATATTTTATTAACACTTCAGAGGCCCTTGAATAAAACTATCCTCAGTGTTTCAGAGCCAGGTCAAGGGAGCAGCAGGAGCAACCAACTAAGAAGGGGCTGGAAAAATGTTATTAACGCTGTCCAGCCTGAGCCTCCTGGGCCAGGGTGTCCTGCCAGGCCAGCAAGATGACTCTTGTCCTTAGTACCCTCAGGGTGCCACAGTAACTCAGGCAGCAAAGATGAGGACTGGCTGCCCCCACCCCCAGCCCCGATTTCAGGCTGCCGAGTTTGGTGAGATAATTCCCACTGCAGGTTACTTGTGCCAGAAAAGAAATATCTCAACCCAAACCATAAGAAAACTCTCCCAGGAGGCAGCGGAGTCGGCCAATTCAGAAACAGAGCACTTTGTTAGCAGCACGTTATTCTTAGGAGTTTGAAATGGGTGTGAGTTGGGGATGTGTGTATGTGCACACTCCAAACTTAAGTTTTAGACAGGGCATGATAGCTGGGGTAGCACGCAGCCAAGTGCCTGTAACAGGCTCTGCCCCACTGAAAGGGCGGCTTTAGGGAGGATTGCAGCAGTTCCCTGGGGCTGCTATAACTAATGACCATGAAGTTGGTGGCTCATAGAGTGTCTCAAAATTTCGAAGGCCAGAAGTCTGAAACTGAGGTGTCAGCAGGGCCTTGCTCCCCCAAAGGGGTTTGGGGGAGGATCCTCCCTGGCCTCTTCCAGCTTCTGGTGGTTTCCTGAAATCCTTGATGTTCCTGGCTTGTTGCTGTGTCCTCTGATTTCTGCCTCCATCTTCCCGTGGCTTTCTTCTCTGTGTCCTCCTAAGGACACAAGTCATTGGCTTTAGTGCCCACCCGGATTCGGGCTGATTTCCATCTGCAAGGACCCTATTTCCAAATAAAGTCACATTCCTTTTTTTTTTTTTTTCCTTGGGACAGAGTCTTACTCTGTCACTCTGAGTTTGAATACCTTATGTCATAGCTCACAGCAACCTCAAATTCTTGAGCTCAAGTGATCCTCTTGCTTCAGCCACCTAAGTGGCTGGGACTACAGGTCCCTACCACAATGTCCGGCTAGTTTTTCTATTTTTAGTAGAGATGGGTCTTGCTCTTATTCAGGCTGATCTTGAACTCGAGCTCAAACTATCCACTGCCTTGGCCTCCCAGAGTACTGGGATTATAGGCGTGAGCCACTGCTCTTGGCTATTAAGTCACATTGTAAGGTCCTTGGTGGACATGTATTTTGAGGGGCATCATTAAACTCACTGCAGGGAGGAAGACTACCCTGGGTGGAAGCAGCTGAGATTGATGATTTGAAGGAGCCCTTTTGTAAGATACTCTTTTAGAGCACAGGTGTTAGGTGAGATTGTCCCCCAAAACTCTTAGCAGAGCATTGTATGGCCAGTTAACTGCTCAGTGTCCCCTCGAGTTCAGATGCAGAGGCTGAGCAGAGGCAGGGGCATGGTGCTGCCCTTCCAGGCTACGGTCAGATGCTTCAAGGACAGAAGCTGGATTCACCCTTTTCTGTTCTTCAGAGCCTCGAACATGGGCTTCCATAGGGAAGTGTGTGTTCGGTTTGTTGAGAGGCGAGCACATGCCTGTAATCCCAGCTACTCAGAAGGCTGAGGTGGAAGGACCGCTTGAGCCCAGAAGTTCAATACTGGCCTAGGCAACCTACTGAGACATCGTTTCTAAACAACAAAAGACGATGCTTGTTGACAGAATATTTGTTTATTTAAGAGAAGGAACACTGAGCATGACTCCTACAGTGATTACTTGTTCTAACTTGGGAAAAAGGACAGTTCAGGTTTTGTATCAGGAAAGAGTGAGTCAGACTGTGGTCTGGACGGGAATCCAAAATGAGGAGTTTGAAGAAAATGTGTTGTCTGGGAAGCCACGGCCCAGAGAAACGCCTCTGCCACTGCGGGTGCTGTGAACTCAGCGCACAGCCTTGGGCCTTGTAGGTCCTGTGTATGCCCTCTGTGAACTGGAAAGTGGGGTGCCCATCTGAGGAATTTGGATGACTTGAAGGCAGGATACAGTGAAAAGTGTGGGTGATGAATGATCATCGCACACAATGGGATCATTGTTGAAAAGCACAGTTCTGCTGGGTGAGAGGTCATGTCTGAAGGATGCCTCTGAGTGAAGCACTGACATACATTGATCCTTTAGAAGAAACTACCCTAGGAGGTATTTTTATTCCCATTTAAGGGATGACTAAACTGAGACCCACAGAGTTCAATGATTTTCCCAAGGTCATTAGGAAGTAGAGAGGCTGGGATTGGAACTCAGGTCTGTCCGTCCCAGCATTGGTTCCATGTAACATCTGGTCCATCAAGGCTCCTGGCCCTTGTGTGAGGGGTCACTGTGCCTCGGCCTACAGGTGCATGTGGGAGATGGGCAGTGTGGGCCATGACCATGTTGCCTATGGTGGACATCACCTTCTGTTTTCAACCTTGTCTCTTGGATGGTATGCGTCTGATGTCCTCTCTGCTGCAGTGGGACTGCTGAGTCCCCATTGCTTACGCCAGGGTGGCCCATGAAAGCAGACAGACTTCTCTATGCTATGGATGGGCAGAGGCGAGTTCTATTTTTGGTTAAAGAACAGCCCTCATGGAAGATTGGTCTCTTCCTCACGGGGAGCTAGAAATAACCATCCCTAAGCAAGGACTGTGCTTCCTTAGCACAGAGCTGGTTTTCCCAGGCACTCCGCAGTTAACCCCATTATTACTGTGGAATGCAGAGACCCCTTTCCTGGCAGATAACTTTAGCAGTGGTGTCTGGGCCAAATGTAGCTGCTTTCTGGAAGAGGGTGTGGTGGAAGAACAGAAGTGGCTTAGGTCTTGGCACCAGATACAGTTGGATTCAAACTTCAGCTCACCAGTTAGTTAAAAGCTGTGTGATCTTGGGCTGTTTCTTTGTATATATAGTCCAGCCGGGTGCAGTGGCTCATGCCTGTAATCCCAGTACTTGGGAGGCTGAGGTGGGTGGATTCTGTGGATTCTCATGAATTTGAGACCAACCTGAGCAAGAATAAGACCCTGTCTCTAAAAAATAGCCAGATGCCGAGGTGGGCGCCTGTAGTCCCAGCTACCTAGGAGGCTGAGGCAAGAGAATCACCTGAACCCAAGAGTTTGAGGTTGCTGTGAGCTAAGATGCCACAGCACTCTACCAAGGTTGACCAAGTGAGACTCTGTCTCAAAAAAAAAAAGTCCTAATTTGACATGTAACACATGTTAACTAACATAGTTTTTAAAATGCAAAACTGCAGATAAGCACAAAGAAATACTAAAAGTCGCTGTTAATTTTATTATCCGTCTTTCAGATTAATTTTTCTATCTTCTTTATTTAAATACATATATATACATAGAGAAAATTATTTCATTAAAAGAATGGGATTGTCCCATGCACACTGCTTTTTTTCTTCATCTAATGTATATTTAAAGATATGGGAAAATATTAATAATGGATTTTCCTTTGAAATAGCTGCATGGTATTTTGTCATATGGCTCTCTTAATATTTAACCTACCCCTGTGTGGTGGAAAATTGGATATAGCCTCACTCTGCAATCAAGGGCCTTGATTTCCTCATCTCTAAAATGGGATCACAGTGCCCATATTGCAAGGTGCTTGCTTGTGTTCAGCACATGGCAGGTCCCCATTAAGGGCCTCTCTACTTTGTTTTCCTTCCCGCTGGCTCTTTCACACAGAGCATCTACCGTGATGGCATGAATGTGTCCGCATAAATCCGTCGCCCCATGTGTCTACTCAGCACCTGAACTCATGGTTTCCTGCATTAGGGATCTCAGGGACAGGTGCTCAGGGCCAGCATCTCCTGCTTGGGAAGCCTGGAGCAGGTCCCGGCTCCCCCTTGGTCTGGGCAGCACTTGTTTCCTGCTCTGGGAGAGCAGTTGAGATGCGCTGGTGTCTGGTTAGCATCTGCAGCACCTTGCAGGGCCTGACGTGGGGTGTCTGTCCTGCAGGCAGCAGTTGGTGCCTAAGCAGACACTTGGACTTGGTGATGGTTCACATCTGCCGCTCCCTGTGCTCACCCCCACCCTTTGGAATTAATTGGATTGTGTGACATTTTCTTCACCGTGGATGTCAAGTGCTGGCTGCGTTAGGCATGATACACTGTGAGCCTCGTGTCTGTTTTTTTTCTGAACCTGACTAAATAAAACATCGTGTTTCCCCTGCTTGGTTGAGGTATGTAAACCAGGCGTAATTCTGCCTGCTAGACCACTGATCACGTTACCCTGAACTTTGGGCCAAGTGGGTAGAACACGCCCAGCCCTCAGTGAGGGTTGCTTTTGTCTATGAAATTGTTATTGGGGCTGACAGAGGGTGATGTTTATGATTTGTTTAGTTTTTGATTAAAACAATAAAAGTAAAGATAATATGAATAGCTGGTGTATGTCATGGGCCTATCCCGTATGGATATATTGAGCGTTCTGATATAAGCCTTACATGATTATCTCATTCAGTCTCAGGAGGTAGATAGGTCAGTCCCCAGTTTACAGTGAGGAAACTGAGGCAGGTGGTCAGTACAAGTCATTTGAACCCGGGCAGTGACATTGGAACCCCTCCTTTTAATGCCAGCAGCAGCCCTTGAGATCGGGTCAAGTGAGTATTTATTGGAAGGGTATCCCCCTTTTCGGTCCCCCTTACCTAGTGGTGGCGCTTAGAAACCCGGGCTGTTTGTCAGGAAAACAAACCCACATAACCTTCCTACTTGCTCAGTGAGCTGCTGACATTTCCCAACTTTGAGAACAAGGTGTGCAAGTTGCAAAATCCGAGAGCAAGAATCCTGCAATCCAGGGAGCTAGACCATAGCAATGGAGAACTCACCACAGGGCTGGCTGCTCCGGGGGAGAAAAATGGGAGATTGGATCCGAGCATATGAACTCCAGACACACGACCTTAGGTCAAACTGGGGTGCCAGATCAGAGCAGGTGGGTGGACACACACAGCATATGTTTACTGAGTTAATGGCAGGTAAACTCAGAGCTTTAAGATGCCTTCATGAGAGGTGTGAGGTTGTAGGTATTTGCATATGGCCCCCAAGATCTATCTGGAAGGTTTCAGTTTCAAAATGTGCGGGAAGAGGCATCCAGGTATTAGGTAGAGGGCACACACAGTTTCAATCAGTCTGAGAATTAGAGCATTGTCTTTCTATGGGGTTAAGCCTCAGGCTTTAGGCCTGGGTCAGTTCTCCTTACAATTAAAGTCAATCATTCAACAGAGGTTATTATCCTAATATCATCATTAAGAAGGTAAATACAATTCCACAAGCATCTCTTCATTACCTAGCACTGCATATAATTTATTTTTAAATCACAGAATTCAGTAGAAATATTTTTAATCCATTTGGGATTATTTCTACAGGTTTCTCTATTTATACAGCAGGAGAAGGCAGAGTAGACTGTGTGCGCGCATGTGCGCGGGTGTGCATATTTAAGCATGCGTATGTACACCCTTAACTATTCTCACAGGTGTGCCTGTAACCTTGTTGGGTTGATAGCACTGACAGAAGTGGAAATCCCACCTGCTTTCAGGGCATTTTCAGCCCTGTTAGGGCGAAGTGACTGAGGGATGCTCTCATAGGACACCTCAGTTGTGAGAGGTGGCTGGGGAGCTGGGGAGGGTTCCTTTGGACAAGTTTGCCGGTGGTCCTGCCCCAAATGGACTGCTTGTCATTTAGGCTCCGGCATTCTCAAACTGGGATATTAAATCCCAAGTTGGCCGTGGTGACAGTGGGATTGGCACTGCCATTAGCGTCTGTTTTAAGGGGACATTGCTTCTCTCCTTACTGAAGTTGGGCCCATCCTTGGTGTCTGTAACATCACAGGGAATGCTGGCTGCAGAATATACACTTAATGGGATTTACAAAGGGGCTGGTCCCACGCAGGTGAAAGGAAGCAGATGGGTGCAACTGTCTCTAAAACTACATGCAAGAGGCACTCGGCCCAACCCAGCACAGACCAGCCTCGGTCAGGTTACCAGGCAACCACAAGCAACAAACACTCCAGAGTCTGGGATTGCAGGGGGAAAACCAAACTTTTTCTAAATATCCTTGTTAAACTTATCATAATAAGAGCCTCTATCCGAGTGTTCTTATATCCTGGTCTGCCTAAGTTAGCCTGACACTCATAGTGGCCAAGAGCTCAGGCGTCACATGCCTGGGTGCTGTCTGTCTTCCTCAAGTCCGAGTTTGTAACAGTGTTTAATTTATACTCCCTGAGCCTCAGTTTGTTCATCTCTAAAATGGGGATAATAATTCCAATCTCTGAGAAGATTAAATGAGTCAATGGTTGTCAAGTCCTTGTGCTTGCAGATGTGCTCAGCACATACTGGCTCTTATTATCCTTTGTTATGTGTCTTCTCAGCATACTGTCTTGGAAGGAAACTTCTCTTTGGAAATCACAGAGAGATCTTCCAATCTACAGGCGATCGATGTGCTCCCAGGGTCAGCCCTGGAAGATAAGAAGGGACTGTCATTTACGCTGTGGGGACACACCCTCCTGCCTGACCCTCCAGTCTGGCACCCTCATGTGTGGGGGGCAGTTTTCCTTACCAGCCCCTCTCATGTGAGCAGGCATCCCCTGGGCCACGGCTTGCTCTCCAGCACACTGGGCTGCGTCACTGTGACCTACTTTCCTGACCCTGCCTGCTTTCTGCCCAGCGCCACTCCCAGCCTGCAGGTGTTTTGGTAGCCAGATCGAATTTCTCTTTTCCACTTGTCTCTAGAAAAGCAAGACCTGTGTGTTTCTTTCCAAAGGCTGTTACTTCCTCCTTCAGGCCAGCTATTAAATTGTCCCCATCGTGGGCACTGTGTAACCAATCTTTCTCTGAAAACCTTTTGGTGTCCTTGGAGACCCCACAACCTCAAGCAGCCACTACTGAAGGGCCCTTCCCAGCTTTCCTCTATTTATATTGAGAGTAGGGTTAGCATGTTTTCCCAGCGCTCTCTAGCATTAGAAAGTTCCCACTGCCTTCCATTTAAACATATGAAATATTTAAGATTTCTTTTCTTTGAGATAGAGCATTACTCTGTTGCCTAGGCTAGAATGCCCTGGCATCATAGCTCACAGCAACCTCCTGGATTTAAGCCATCTTCCTGCCTCAGCCTCCTGAGTAGCTGGAACTATAGATGCCTGCCACAAAACCTGGCTAGTTTCTCTATTCATAGTAGAGATGAGGTCTTGCTCTTGCTTAGGCTGGTCTCCAACTCCTGAGCTCAATTGATCCTCCTGCCTCAGCCTCCAAAATGTTACGATTATGGGCAGGAGCCCCACGCCCAGGCAAAATCCCCTGAAATTTCTCTGTGCTCTCTTTTTTTTTTTTTTGAGACAGAGCCTCAAGCTGTCACCCTGCGTAGAGTGTTGTGGCATCACAGCTCACAGCAACCTCCAACTCCTGGGCTCAAGCGAGTCTCCTGCCTCTGCCTCCCAAGTATCTGGGACTACGGGCACCCGCCACAATGCCTGGCCACTTTTTTTGGTTGCAGCCATCGTTGTTTGGCAGTCCGGGGCTGGATTCGAACCCCAGCTCACGTGTATGTGGTTGGCGCCTTAGCTGCTTGAGCCACAGGCACTGAGCCATCTGTGCTCTTTTTTTTAAAAGCAGCTTAACTAAGATAAAGTTCGCACACCATACAATTTGCCCATGTAAAGTGTACCATTCAGTCACTTTGAGTATATTTAGAGTTGTGCGTCCATCACCATAATCAATTTTAGAACATTTTTATCATTTCCAGAAGGAAACCCCATAGCCTTAATGCTGACAGCCCCATTCCTTCCATTTCTCTCCACCCTGGGCAACTATAATCTACTTTTTGGTTATTTGTATGGATTTCACTATTCTGGACATTTCATGTGGATAGAATTATATAATATGTGGCCTCTATAATCATATCTGGCTTCTTCACTTACCATAACAAAGGTCCCTCCATGTTGTGTCAGCCCCTCATTCCTTTTTGTAGCTGGATAATATTCCATTATAAAGATCTGTCATATTTTGCTCACTCATTTGTCAGTTGATAGACATATGAGTTGTTTTTTATGTTTTTATTTAATATATCAAGGCTCTGCTTGCTATTTGAGATTGTCTTTCAGTTTAAGTTTTGAGAGGGAGAGACATGTTTGTCAGATCCCCAAATTACTTCTTGATTTGCTCATGAATATTAGTAATCCCTGCTCAGACATTGCTTTGAACCAATGAGAAAATTAAAGGTTAGGTTCCTCCCAAATAATTAGTTTATAAGATCTGTTAGAAGAAATTATTCATTTTCTTTTCCCCTTTCATTTTCTATATTTTAACTTAGGCCCTAAATGAAACTTTAAGAAAAGTTTCTCTTTTCCTTTCTTTTGTTTAATGATGTAGGCTCTAAAAGGTCACTCAGTTTCAATGAGTGTTCGAACTGGCTGAGGAAAAAAAAAGTTTTCTACTGGGGAGAAAATTTTGCACTGAAAACCAAAATATCTTAGAACTTTAGCAGAGGAAACATTAACACACCAGGCAAGCACACTTTCTTTTTAATAGGAACTGACCCTAGGTCAGATGGGTCCAATGACAACCTTATTTAATCTTTTCCTGCTGGGAGCTAATTTTCCTGGGCATGTTCTCTACCCAGGCCTGGTGTTGCCCGAGGCCCAGGTGGAAAATGGTTAGGTTTCCCCAGATTTCTCTGGAGGTTGTAAGAGGATTCAGCATCACATGGGTGAAGCCAGATACTGGTTAAATTGCAGGCCTGAGCTCCAGGGTGCCAGCCACTGGAACGTCATTTAGCTTTGAATCTCATCTGTGTGCTGTGCTAAACTAGGTTTTCCAGGACTCGCATTTATGGGATTTCCTGTGTGAAGTGGGGTCCTTGTGTGTCCCTTCCTTCCCAGGTTATGAATGGGATAGATGCTCTAGGTGGGTTCTTAAGTTGAGTTAGTATGAAAGTGAGAATGGGTACATTAACCTATTACGTGTAATAGCCTCCATTCCTAAGTGTGAATTATAGGCCATTTGGATGTTTGTAACTCGGGGACTGCTGGTACCTACCGTGAGTAATTCCTTCTTGAAAATCTCAGTGATGTGGTTCTTCTGTCATTTAGAGCCATAGGGAGGGAGGCAAATCAAAATGTCACGATGGAACAAGATAACAAGATAGCAGGCAGAAACATAATATATTTAAAACCAAACTATGATTACAAAAGGGACATCAATTTGAATTAAATTTTCTTTCTCTTAGGGGATTCTTTTGATTCTTTCCCCCCAAACTTGTGTGGGAATGTGAAAAAGCTTAGGCTTTAGAGCTAGCAGATCGTGGTGTTTCCTGGGCAGGTCACTCCCCATCTCTGCCCTTGTGTTGGAGGAGGAAACTTTCTGCCCCAACCAGGGCTAATGTGGGGTGCAGGAAGTTGGCTGGTTCACAGGAACTGCTTCTAAAGCTTTTCTCTTCCAAATAATTTTTTTTTTTATTTAACTCTCGCTCATACCCAAGTTTTAGGAAGAACAATGTATAGAAAAATGCTTGGAGCCCTTTTCCTATAGGATGGTGCTAGTTCCTTGTGCTTGAGAGAGAGCATCTTTGTTTCCCTTGAGTCCCCTGCACCCCAAGATTCAGCCATAGAGGGAGGTACAGAGCAGGCATTTGATAGATAAATATGGAATCTGCTGGGTTCTGCAGGGAATTAATGTATCCATTAATAACCCTCAAGAACAGCACAGCCTTTAATAAAAAGTCCTTTCTCCCAAAGGGTTGTGAAAACTTTTGCAGTGATTATTGTTTTTCATTTATAGCCTAATGTTGGAAGACTGGAGCCATAAACTAAAGAGCCAGAAGTAGATCCTAGCAACTTAAAACACTATATATGAATGTCATAAATAACCAAGTAGACAATTTGTTTTTCCTCCAGTGGTTTTCTTGGCAAGAAAATGAAAAAGGGAAGAAAGGGATCCATGATTTAAGAAAACATTGTGGTGTTTGGTGATGATACCTTACATTTCTATAATGCTTTCCAGCTTACAGAATGCTTTTCCTATTATTGTTTTATTGGTTGCCTCTGACTCCTAGAGGTAGGTGAGGCAAGGCGCCTCAATACATTATAATGCATAAGGTATTATGGTTAAGGACATACCACCTCCTCCCAGGTGGCTGTGGGAGTTGTTTAAGCTCTCTAAGCCTATTTAACTAATTTTTAAAATAGGCATAACAACACCTTCCTCTTAGGATTGCTGAATAATTCTTACTATCATCACGCATATTAATCCTCACTTTGTAGATGAGGAAACTAAAAATGGTAATTAATATCCAGACATTGTTCACCTAGTAATTGGCAGGACTGGAATGCAAGTATAATTCTTCTGCCTCTGACTTCATTCCTCCTTCTGCTACTCCTTAGCCAAGATGTGTACATCAGAAATATTTTGCTGGGCACAGTGGTTCACACCTGGAATCCTAACACTTTGGGAGGCCGAGGCAGGTGGATTGCTTGAGCTCATGAGTTCAAGACCAGCCTGAGCAAAAAGTGAGACCTCATCTCCACTAATTATAGAAAAACTGAGGTAAGGGATCATTTGGGCCCCAGAGTTGGAGATTGCTGTGAGCTGTGACGTTACAGCACTCTACGCAGGGCAACAGCTTGAGATTCTGTCCCAAACAAACAAAAAAACAAACAAACGAGAAAAAGAAGTGTTTTGGTGCCTCTGCTGGCAAAATGTATGGTCATAATGAGCCTCTTACACTGTGTTTTTGGTGCATGTACATTTTCTTTCTTTATTTAATTCATTATTTATTTTTATTGTTTCACGTTGATTGAGGGTACAAAGAATTAGGTTTCAATGTTTGCATTTGTTTGCATTTGTACCCTCTTATGTCCTGTCCCCCAGAGGTGTGCCCTACCCCTAACTCTGTGTCCATTACGTGGGAGCTCATCTATTCTCCTCCCTCTTCCCCTCTCCCCACTCCCTTGGTTCTCCTGCCTCCCACCTTGAATTGGAGTTTTTCAGTGACGTGGGTGTGTACTAGATGGCTTCATATTAGAATTGAGTACATTGGATTCTTGCTTCTCCTTTCTTAGGATGAAAGTGTTTCAGCTCCATACAGGTTAATAAAAAAGATGTAAAATTTCCATCTTTTTGGTGGCTGAATAGTATTCCATGGTATACATAGCTTGTTAATCCATTCCTGTGTTGGTGGGCATTTAGGTTTCCATACCTGGGCAATTGTAAATTGAGCTGTGATAAACAAATCTAGTGCAAATGTCCTTATGATGAAATGATTCCTCTTCTTCTGGGTGGATTCCTAGTAATGGGATTGCAGGCTCGAATGGGAGGCCTAATTTGAGTTCTTTGAGGATTCTCCATACTTCTTTCCAAAGAGGTTGTATTGGTTTGCAGTCCGATGGTGCACTTACATTTTAAATGCCTATTTTTGTATTTGCAGAACATCATCAAGAAGGTGATTGGGCAGAAGTTCGTGTACAAGTTTGTCTCTTTCCCGGAGATTCTGAAAATGGATCCTCACGTGGTGGACATCAGCCGGGACAGCCTGCTGCTGCAGGAGGGCGACTGCCAGGCGCCTGCCGAGGGCCGCGAGGGCCACAAACACGGCCTTTCCGCCCTCAAGATCACCAGCCGTAACGAGTACATCCACTCAGGCCTGTACTCGTCCTTCACTATTAATTCCCTGCAGAACCCACCGGATGCCTTCAAGGCCATCAAGACGGAGAAGCTGGAGGAGCCACCCGAGGACAGCCCCCCGGTGGAAGAAGTCAGGACTGTGATCAGGTTTGTGACCAATAAAACCGACAAGCACGTCACCAAGCCAGTGGTATCCCTGCCCTCCACGTCCGAGGCCGCGGTGGCGTCTGCTTTCCTGGCCTCATCCGTCTCGGCCAAGATCTCCTCTTTAATGTTGCCAAACGCTGCCAGCGGTTCGTCCACCTCTCCCTCCTTGTCTCGGTCCCCGTCCCTGTCCCCCAGCTCGCCCCTCCCTTCTGAACACAGAAGCCTCTTCCTGGAGGCCGCCTGCCATGACTCGGATTCCCTAGAGCCCTTGAACCTGTCATCGGGCTCCAAGACCAAGTCTCCATCTCTTCCCCCTAAAGCCAAAAAACCCAAAGGCTTGGAAATCTCTGCACCGCCGCTGGTGCTGTCGGGCACCGACATCGGCTCCATCGCTCTCAACAGCCCTGCGCTCCCCTCGGGGTCCCTGACCCCTGCCTTCTTCACTGCTCAGGTAAGAGTCATCCCTGGCACCCTGGTGCACCCTTACTCAGAGGCTTTGCAGACAGGGCACTTCCTTCTGTCCCCTGACACCTATGTACCCAAGTCACTGTGTAAACAAACGTGAGGGGAAGTTACTTTTTTCTCCTTATATGAAAATACACACAGAGGAAAGGGTTTGATGCACTGGCTGCTATGGGGACGCTTAATTAGTTTCTTGCTTTTAGTGGCCTGAAGGGATCCTAAGATGGGACCGGCACACTAGCCGTGAGAGCTGATCTACACCTGATTTCCTGGGGAACGTTGAGCGGGCCAGTTTACATTTTAGAAGGCATATGGATTTCGTGAAATTTTTTTGGCAGCGTCCTCTCTGGGGGCACTTTGTCAATAGCCATTTGTTTTCTGTTAACGTGAAAATAGATACTGACACGGGTGGCAGTGTGGGGCTGCGGTGGCCATGTCAGTCTCCAACAAGACACGTAAGCGCCACACAGCCACTAAAAGCAGTGCCACTCTGAGAAAGCCCAGGTCCACATCACAGTGGAGAGGAAAGCGAATTTGTAGGTCAAGAAAATCTTTAAGCCTTTTCCTTTCAATAAAATGCTCGGCTGCCCAGACAGTCGCAGGGCAGAGACCAAGTAGATGCTGGTTAACTGCATTTCTGCTTCCCCTTGAAAATTGGATGCAATTTAGTGGCAGAGATGGAGAGCATTTTTTGCAGGGTTGCAGAGCTTGATTCAGTTCCTAGCTACCCTGCTTCCTGGGGTTGTGAATATAGCTTTGTAGGGATATGGGATGGGGATATGCTTTAGAGGTATAGGAATTCTCTCCACCCTGTGCCTCTAGTCCTTGTCATTGTCACTAATATACGGAGCCCTTTTGTGTGCCAGGCACTATTCCAAACGCCTTCTGGGTGTTGTATTGTTTTTCCTAGCAGGCCCATGGTGTAGATACATGTTCAGTATTTATTTCTGAAGTGCTTGGGACCCTAAGTGTTTTGGATTTTGAAATATGTGTATTAGGCTGGCCTCAGTGGCTCATACCTGTAATCCCAGCATTTTGGGATGCTGAGGTGGGAAGATCACTCAAGGTTGGAAGTTCATCTCATCCTGGAGGAACAGAGTGAGACCCTGTCTCTACAAAAACAACAATTTGTTTTTAATTAATCAGGCCTGGTGGTGCACATCTGTAGTCCCCTCCTACTCTGGAAGCTGAGGGGGGAGGATCGCTTAAACCCAAGAGTTTGAGGTTGCAGGGAGTTACTAATGTGAATGTGTCACTGTCCTTAGCCTAGTGACAAAGTAAGACTCTTTCTCAAAAGAAAAAGAAAAGGCAGAAAGAAAAGAGAGAAATATTTGCATTATACTTATTGTTTGAGCAACCCAGAGCTGAACTCTGAAATGCTCCAATGAGCGTTTCCTTTGAGTGCCATGTCGGCACTCACAAACTTTCAGATTTGGGAGCATTTTGGAGTTTGGGTTTCAGATCTGGGATGCGCAGCCTGTACTGTTACCATCATTCTATTTCCCAGCCAAGGTAAATGAAGCAAGTCACCCAGAGTCACATAGCTAATAGGTGGTAGCAGTGGACTCAGTTAGCCTGCCCGTGGAATCCACGCCGTCTGCTGTCTGCATCCCACTGCCGGCAGGCTGGTGCTCCTGCGCACGGAGCAGCTGAAAGCAGCTCTTTGCCACTTTGCTCTCTGTGGCAGCTTCTGCATGGGTTGTGGCCCAGGGATTTTGTGGCTGCTCAAGCTTGTGAGTTGGTGGTAGTATGTGTGTGCCACAGAGGACAGGGCTGAGGGCTCAGCAGTTCAGCTCAGAATGAGCACGTGTGCTCTCTAATCAGGCATCATCCAGTGACTCCAGGAGTAGCTCAGAGGAGTAAGCTGAGAAGCAGGGCTGAGGGGGATCTCCCCTGGTCTCCTCTGGGTTCACAGCTGTAAGGGTGAGAGGCTCTGAAGCCAGGCGGAGGCCAGCTCGGATGTCAATGTTTTGGGACGCTGTGTCACCTGCTCTGCACTCAGTTGGACAAACACCAGCCCTCACGTAAGCCTTGTGTTTCTAGACATGGATCTTGTGAACTGAGGTGGCTCCCCTTGGCAGGGCTGAGAAGAGGGATCGAGGATGAATGGCAAAGATGGATGCCAAGTGGAGGGCCAGGAGGTAGAACCCGCTAGAGCTGCCTAAAGCCAAGGAGAGGAAAGCATAGGAAAACCAGGACCCTTTAAGGAGAGGACATCCGTCTGACTAGGGACAGTGGTGGCTGAGGCGGAAGAATTGCTTGAGGCCAGGAGTTCAAGACTAATCCGGGTAATATAGCGGGACCCTGTCTCTACCAAAAATAGAAAAATTCCCAGCTACAGAGGCCCCACACTCTAGCCCAGAGGACAGAGCGAGGCCATATCTCCAAACAATTGAGAACCTCTGTCTGAGATAGCCGAGAGTGAACGGTCCTCAGCCAAGCTGTGAGGGTGGGGCCTTGGCAGTTGAGTTAGTGCCAGGAAGTCCAAAAACAGGACCAGGGCTTCCCCAAGGAGAGAGGGAGGGAGGAAGTAGGAGGGATTGGGGCCCAGGCTGAAAGAGGGCCTTAGGGTCAGGGGAGGGAGGGCGTAGGTAGTGTGCAGTACTTCCTCAGAACTAAGCAAGTCACTGTGTGTGTGAGACTGGGAAGCCTCAGGACTCAGACTCCACATTCTGCTTTGCTCTGAATGGCCGAGGTGACCCACGGGGAGGGAGAGCAGTGCTCAGAGGGAAAAACCAGAGTGGGCAGAGACCAGGCAGGACCCAAGGGTGTGGCATCTATTCACGGTTGAATTTTCCCCGCCTGTTTCACCCAGGCGGTTTCCCAGAACTCAGGGCATTCACAGGGGGTTTTATCATGACCTGACTCGGCATGGCACGGGTCATGTAGGATCCGAGCCCATGAGGGGAAGGTTTGCATTCTCAGAGCTTCCTCCCCTAGGAGCTGCAGCAGGGTGTGGCCAGAGATGGCAGTGGAAGGCCGGGCTGAGCCCTTGTCCCTGAAATCACCCCCAGGGCACAGGAGTGAAGGAGAACCCTGGGGAGTAGAGCTGTCCCCAAAGTCAGCAGCGCTGCCCCCCCTCCCTAACTGACCTCCCACCTCCCGGAGCACTTTCTGCTACAGAAATGTCCTTTCCTCTGTGGAGTGTGCCCACGAACATTTGGTCGTCTGTGGGAGCCTCCTACAGACTTTCTTAAGAGTGGGCTCTAGAAGAGATGTAGGGGGTGTGCTGGAAACCTCGAAAACTTAGACACGAAATTCTCAAGATTGGTTATTTTGAGCTAGAAAGAAGGCAGGAAGAAGGGGAGAGGTCAGAGTCTTGGCATGTCCCAGTCACATGGTCGCCACTGCCTCCTTACTAAACACAGGCAGGCAGACCCCATTTTATTGTGCTTTGAAGATACTGGTTTTGCATTTTTTTTTTTTTTTTTTTTTGTTAAGCAAATTGAAGGTTGGTGGCATTCCTGTGCTGACCAATTCTGTCATTGTCATCTTTCTAACAGCATGTGCTCACTTCGTTTCTCTTGATCATATTTTGGTAATTCTCACAGTGTTTGAAATTTTTTCGTTATTGTAGTGATCTGTGATCAGGGATCTTGGATGTTACTACCGTAAATGTTTGGGGTGCAATGAACTGTGCCCCCGTGAGATGAGGAACTTGATTGAACAATGCCGTGTGTGTTCAGACTGCTCCACACACCGGCTGTTTCCCATCTCTCTTCCTCCCCCCACGCCTCCCTACATTCCCTGAGACAAAACCATATCAGGACAATTAATAATTCAGCCGTGGCCTGTAAAGTGTTCACAGAGGGGGAAGAGTCACACATCTCATATCTCTCACTGTAAACTAAAAGCTCACCATGATAGGAAGGAAGACACGTCCAAAGCCGGGATAGGCCAAAAGCCTGGCCTCTTGAGCCAAAGTTAGCCAAGTGGTAAATGCAAAGGAAAAGTTCTTGAAGGAAGTAGAAAGAACTGCTCCAGTGAGCACGGGACGATATGGAAGCCAAACCGCCTGATTGCTTGAGGCTGTTATGCCCTGCAGGTGAGTAAGTCCATCTGGAGTCCATGGGGAAAGTTACTGGTCTGGATAGAAGATCAAACCAGCCACAACATTCCTTTGAGCCTAATCCACAGTGAGGAGGCTCTGAGTCTTCAATTCTATGAGGACAGAAAGAGAGAAAATTAAAGTTGGAAGCCAGCAGAGATTGGTTTGTAAGGTTTAAGGAAAGCAGCCCTCTCTGTAGCATAAAAGGCAGGGTGGAGCAAGAGGAGGTGATACAGAAGCTACAGGGAGTTATGGACAAGATACTGCTGAGATTCCTGACAAAGGTGGCCACGCTAAACGCGATTTTCATTGTAGATTAAATTGACTTCTGTTGAAGAGGGTACCATTTAGGACTTTGATAACTAGAGAGAAGTCAGTGCCTGGCTTCAAAGTTTCAAAGTATAGCTTGCCTTTGTCCGGGGCTAATACAGCTGGTAATTGAATTTGAAGCCAGTGCTCACTCACCATTCTGAGAAATCCTAGGGCCCTTAAAGAATTATGCTAAATCTCCTCTGTCTGTGCTCTATAAGCACCACAAACCCTGGATGACACCACATCTGTTTACACCATGGTTCACTGAATAATTTAAGCCCACTGTTGAGACTCCTGAATTCAGACAACTTTAGGCCCTTCCAGAGATTCAGTTTCCTTTCATGACTCTTTCTAAGTCCACGGTAGCCTTGTCTTGGTTTCCATTGGCATCCGTGGGAGTCAGAGATCAGTGATGTTAGGTGGTACAACCTGCAATAGACACCTAGTTTTTCTTCACTTTCCTAAAGCCTAAATGACTTACCAGTATCTCAGGTCACCAAATTAAGGGGTCAGCAAATCCTTGAGTAGGTGAGCCATAGTCTCTTTAAAGTCAGTCGGGTAACAAATACCTATCATTTGTTAATTCTTTGGGAGCTCCTGGTTGAAAACCAAGTGCTTGCTAGGCACCTGGGGATACAGAGGTCAGCAAGATAGACCCAGTTCCTGTTCTCATGAGTTTATAGTTACTGGCCAGCAGCCAAACTTGCAGGGTGGTATATAATATAGGGTATAATTTAGGGTGGTGGGAAATTAAGGAGGACCCTGAAAACGAACTGAGGAATTTTGATTTGTTTTGATGGGAAATTAACAGCTGCTTAGATGTTTAAGTTGTGAAACAAAAATTCCTATTAGAATCTGCTAAGAAATAATTAGTGAACACCGATTTTTTTGGGGGGGGACAGTCTCACTATGTCATCCTTGGCTCTGGGATCACAACTCACAGCAACCTTAAACTCTTGGGCTTAAGCAAGTCTCTTGCTTCAGCCTCCCAAATAGCTGGGACTACAGGCACCCACCAAAACATCTGGCTATTTTTTTGTTATAGTTGTCGTTGTTTGGCAGACCCAGGTTCGAACCAGGTT
>CAUYON010029730.1:0-21047 GCA_963573935.1 Arctocebus calabarensis
TACTGCTTCAAAATAAGCAATTCTCACCTATTCTAAAAGTAATGAAGAAAATTTAAGAAGTCGTGATAAACCCAAAAAAGAAACTAAAAATCCAGAATCCCATCTCACATGGAGGAAACACTGTCAGTATTTTGGGTGTGATTCATTCCAGTCTTTTGTCTATGTACTTTTCTATATGCATGTTTGTATTTATAATAATAAATGTATTCATAATAACATTTTATTATTGCCAAAATAATACACATTCACTGTAGAACATTTAGTGAGTAGAAATGAACCAAAGAAGAAAGTAAAAAAACCCTACAATCTCAGAGAGTTATGACTTTCTAGGTTTTTCTCATTTTTGTGGCGAATATTATTATTAAAACCTATGTATTCGTACATGTAAACATCCCCCTGCCTCTCCTACCTGTTAGGGTTTCTGCATGTAGGCTGACTTAATTGAAATCATATTTCCAGGCTTGGCGCTCATAGCACAGGAGTTACGGTGCCGCCACATGCACTGAGGCTGGAGGGTTCGATCCCAGCCTAAGCCAGTTAAACAACAATGACAATTGCAACAACAATGAAAAAATAGCTGGGTGTTGTGGCAGATGCCTGTAGTCCCAGCTACTTGGGAGGCTGAGGCAAGAGATTCACTTAAGCCCAAGAGTTTGACGCTATGGCATTCTACCGAGGGTGACATAGTGAGACTCTGTCTCAAAAAAAAATCTTACTCCAAATGACAGAATTTAAAGGTAAAGTTTTCAATTTTAACCTTTTTTAGATCATAGACCTTCTGAAATTCTGATTAGAGCTGTGGACACCCAAAAGATGCACATAAAAATGTCTTCCTAGGGCGGCGCCTGTGGCTCAGCGGGCAGGGCGCTGGCCCCATATACCCAGGGTGGTGGGTTCAAACCTGGCCCTGGCCAAACTGCAACAAAAGAATAGCTGGGCATTGTGGTGGGCTCCTGTAGTCCCAGCTACATGAGAGGCTGAGGCAAGAGAATCACTGAAGCCCAGGAGTTAGAGGTTGCTGTGAGCTGTGATGCTACAGCACTCTACCGTGGGCAATAAAGTAAAACTCTGTCTCTACAAAAAAATAAGTCTTCCTAAAATGTTAGAGGGCCATAGCCTCTCTGTATATAGCCTCTGTGTAGAAGTCATGAACTGAAGTTAAAAAAAAAAAAATCCCTGTTCTTCTTTGTGAATTCTCAAGTAAAGAAACACTTTGGGATTCCCCCTGGTTCAGGAGGAAAGTCATATCCAAAGCACTCCCCACACACACCAACAACAATCCTGACCCTCCCCTCTGTTATGTGAATATTTTTGTGGAAGTCGTTTCAGTTTAGTTAGTGGTTTAGGAAGAGCTTTGTACTGGTTTAGTGTTTAATTTCCTGAAAAAACAAACCTGGGGCAGTGCCTGGGGCTCACTGAGTAGGGCGCTGGCCCCATATACCAAGGATGGCAGGTTCGATCCTGGCCCCTGCCAAACCACTCCAAAAAATAGCCGGGTATTGTGGCAGGCGCCAGTAGTCCCAGCTACTCGGGAGTCTGAGGCAAGAGAATCGCCTAAGTCCAAGAGCTGCAGGTTGTGGTGAGCTGTGAAGCTTTAGCACTCTACTAAGGGAGACAAAGTGAGATTCTGTCTCTAAAAAAAAAAAAAAAAAGAAAGAAAAAGAAAAAACAAGCCTGGTTTTTAAATGTTTATGTTGTTAATTTTATATAACTCCAAACTTAAGAAAAGTAGCATGAATAGTTCAAGGAACTCCTATACACCCTATTTTGTTAATTACAAAAATGACATATGCCTGTTGTAACACATCAAACAATGCTGAATTGTGTGGAAAAAATGAACAGTCTTCCATAATAAGATGCAAAAGTAAAATATAAGCAACACATTCACACAAACCTTCTCTAAATCCCTTCAAACATATATACATATCATATATGTTTATATAAGTATGTTCCTTTTGGGGTCACAAAATCTTATTTTATTTTATATGTACAGAATAGTCTCTACACATGGGATCTATGTATTCTGTACATTGAAAGCCCAAATTCAGCTACCCAGGGCTGGTTTAATGACTTCCAACCATCAACCTGGAAGATGTTCAGAGAAACATGAGGACAAAGAAAGATACAGGCAGAGAACTTGAGGGGATTGTTGGAGAATCTCCAATAAGTGTGCATGGGAACTTTGTGGCCACTCAGCACAACGTTCCACTCCTGTCTCTGGGTTGGTCATTTTGAGATTCATCCATGTGATTGCATGTATCAAGAGCTCATTAAAGCAATTTCTTCATCCACTCTTCAGCTGATGGACATTTGGCTTATTCACAATTTAGGGTTATGACAAATAATTGGTGCTAGGAATATTCATGTACAAATCTTTGAATGGACATACGTTTTCTTTTCTTTCTTTCTTTTTTTTTTTTTTGAGATAGTCTCATTCTGTCCCCCTAGGGTTGAGTGCCATGTTGTCATAGCTCACAGCAACCTCAAACTCTTGGGCTCAAACAATCCTCTTGCCTCAGCCTCCCCAGTAGCTTGGACAACAGGCACTTGCCACTACACCCAGCTAGTTTATTTTTCCTATCTTTTTTTTTTTAACTAGAGACAATGTCAGAATATAAAGAACTCTCAAAACTCAATGATAAGAAAACAGACATCTCCATTAATAATAGGAATAAGATTTGAACAGACCCTTCACCAAAAGGGAAGTATTTGTGTGAAGGGAAGATTTGTGTGAATGTTTTGCTTGTATTTTACTTTTGCATCTTATTATGGAAGACTGTTCAATTAAGACCGTTCAATTTTTCCACACAATTGAGCATTGTTTGATGTGTTATAACAGGCATATATCATTTTTGTAATTAACAAAACAAAATTCTAATTCTGGTTGCTTTGTATCCTCACCAACACTTGATATAGTTAGTCTTTTAAATTTCACAAGTCTGGCTCGGTGCCTGTGGCTCAATGGGCTAAAGCGCCAGCCACATACACCTGAGCTGGCGGGTTCAAATCCAGCCCGGCCTGCCAAACAACGACGGCTGCAACCAAAATATGGCCGGGTATTGTGGCGGGCGCCTGTTGTCCCAGCTACCTTGGGAGGCAGAGGCAGGAGACTCGCTTGAGCCCAGGAGTTGGAGGTTGCTGTGAGCTGTAATGTCATAGCACTGTACCCAGGGTGATAGCTTGAGGCTCTGTCTCAAAAAAAAAAAAAAAAATTAGGCTCGGCGCCTGTGGCTCAATAGGCTAAGGCGCCAGCCATGTACACCTGAGCTGGCGGGTTCTAATCCAGCCTGGGCCCGCCAAACAACAATGACAGCTGCAACCAAAAAATAGCCAGGCGTTGTGGCAGGCGCCTGTAGTCCCAGCTACTTGGGAGGTAAGGCAAGAGACTCTCTTGAGCCCAGGAATTGGAGGTTGCTGTGAGCTGTGATGCTACAGCACTCTATCCAGGGTGACAGCTTGAGGCTCTGTCTAAAAAATAAATAAATAAATAAATAAACACATAAATAAATAAAAATAACTATTAAAAGAAATAAAATAAATTTCACAAGTCTAATTTGAGCATCTTTTCACTCTTGCTTAGGCTGGTCTTGAACTTCTGAGCTCAAGAAATCTACGTGCCTCAGTCTCCCAGAGTGTTATGATTATAGGCATGAGTCATTGCACCTAGCCATGGACATAAATTTTCATTTCTCTTGGGTAAAACTTAGGAGTAGAATCGCTGCATCATATACCTGTGTTCAGCTTTGTAAGGAAATACCAAACTGTTGTGCAAAGAGATTTGTACTACTTTACCTTACTACCAACAATGTATGAGAATTCTGGTTGCTCCGTATCCTCACCAACACTTGATATAGTTAGTCTTTTAAATTTCACAAGTCTAATTTGAGCATCTTTTCATGTGCTTCCCTTTTTAGCATCTTATTTGGTGAAGGGTCTGTTCAAATCTTATTCCTATTTATTAATGGAGATGTCTGTTTTCTTATCATTGAGTTTCGAGAGTTCTTTATATTCTAGATGAAAATTCCTTATCAAATACGTGGCTTGCCAATGTTTTACTGTATTTGCTTTTGTATTTTGATATTTGTCTTTTATTTTTTGAGACAGAGTCTCACTCTGTTGCCGCAGGCTAAAGTGCTGTGGTGTCATCAGAGCTCACTGTAATCTCAAACTCCTGGGTTCTAGCTATCCTTCGGCCTCTGCCATATCATTTTTATAATTAACAAAACAAAATTCTAATTCTGGTTAAAATGCCTGGCTAACTTCTTTCTATTTTTAGTGGAGACGGAGTCTCAGTACTGCTCAGGGTGTTCTGGAACTCCTGAGCTGGAGTGATCTTTCCACCTGGGCCTCTAGCATGCTAGAATTACCAGTGTAGGAAATCACACCCAGCTGATATTTAGTATTTTTATTCTATTTTAATTTTGATTTAATTATTTTTATCTTTTTGTATTTTATCATTTTGTTTGTTAGTGGCAAACATTTTATTTGACTTTGTAGTTTATCTTTTCATTCTCTTATGGTATCTTTTAATTTTTTATTTATTAATTTATTTTATTTATTTATTTATTTATTAAATCATAGCTGTGTACACTAATGCAATCGTGGGTTGTACCATGTATATGGTTTCATGGTATATGAAACCATGAGCTGGTTTCATATATGACCTGAAATATTTTCATCAAACTATTTAACATAACCTTCATGGCATTTTCTTAGTTATTGTGTTAAGACATGTATATTCTGCATTTAGTAAGTTTCACCTGTACCCTTCTAAGATGCACCGTAGTTTGGTCCCACCAATTACCCTCCCTCTACCCATCCTCTTCCCTCCCCTCCCCTAATGGTATCTTTTTAAAAGCAGACATTTTAATTTTAATGAAGACCAATTTACCTATTCCTCTTTTATTGATTATGTCTTTGTTCCTTAAGAACTCTTTCACCGGCTCAGCACCTGTGGCTCAATGGGCTAAAGTGCCAGCCACGTACACCTGAGCTGGCGGGTTCGAATCCAGCCTGGACCCGCCAAACAACAATGACATGACGGCTGCAACCAAAAAATGGCCGGGCGTTGTGGCGGGCGCCTGTAGTCCCAGCTACTTGGGAGGCAGAGGCAGGAGACTCGCTTGAGCCCAGGAATTGGAGGTTGCTGTGAGCTGTGATGGCACTCTATCCAGGGTGACAGCTTAAGTCTCTGTCTCAAAAAAAAAAAAAGAACTCTTTCACTAATCCATAGTCACAAAGGTTTTCTCCAAGAAGTTTTATAGCTTTAAGTTTTATATTTGGATTTATTATCCATTTTGAGCAAAATTTTATATGTATGGTGTGAGGTATGGATCTAAGTTCTTATTTATTTTTTCCATATGGATGGATATCCATTCAGACATTGATTTTTTTTTTTTGAGACAGAGCTTCAAGCTGTCACCCTGGATAGAGTGCTGTAGCATCACAGCTCACAGCAACCTCCAATTCTTGGGCTCAAGCGAAGTCTCTTGCCTCCGCCTCCCAAGTAGCTGGGACTACAGGCGCCCGCCACAACGCCCGGCCATTTTTTGGTTGCAGCCGTCATTATTGTTTGGCGGGCCCAGGCTGGATTCGAACCTGCCAGCTCAGGTGCACATGGCTGGCGCCTTAGCCCGCTGAGCCACAGGCGCCAAGCCCAGACATTGATTTTAATGGTGAAAAATAACTATTTCCCAGCAACTTTCTTTCTCCCTTCTTGGAGACAAGCCCTACTTTATTTTATTTTTGTCAGTGCCTTCTCCACTTGGGCACTTAAATGTTGAATAACTGAATGAGTCTGTTCTACCTCCAGAATCCTAGAATGCCAGACGTAGAACTGATCTCAGAAATATCTGTCTTGACAAACCCTTTTACCCCCATTTAGAGGGAGGGGCATTCTAGCTTAGGGTGAAGCAGCCCCACAGCTTAAGTGACAGAGCTGGGACTCAATCACAGGGCTCCTAATTCTTGGTCCAGAGCACTTTCTATGTGCTGGCTCCTGTCCCCCAAGAAGAGGCCCAGATCTGCAATGCCCTCTTGTGAAAGTCCTACTTGGCTGAACTGTGCAATCCTTAGTAAGGGCCCCCATTTATCCAGTGCCTGCTGCATGCCACTTAATGCTCCCAGCAACCCAGGGGATAGTCATTGTGATCTCCACTGTACACATCAGGAAACTGAAGCCCAGAGAGGTTAAATGACTTGTCTGAGGTGACACAGCTACAGTGTAGAAACAGGGGCTCAAATGCAGGGATATCAAACCCAAAGCCTCCCTTTCCCGCAAATATTCCTTCTCCAGCCCCTGCTCTTGTCTGCAGTGGCCCTGCCTGTTGGCACACAGCCCAAACTCAAGCCTGACAGCCTGGTTTGAACCCATCCTTTTGGTGCTTCAGTTTTCTCATCTGTAAAATGGGAATGATGACATTGATAACGCCGAGCATAGAGGGTTATGAGACTGAAAAGCCAACATGTGGGGAAGCCCTCAGAACAGTGACCGAATACAGCAAGGCCTTGGTGCATCTTACTGGTGGCTCTCTGGGGATGCAGCATGCTGGGGCCCCTGAATGCTGTCCCTGTGCACCTGCTGGCAGAAAGTCAGAGAAGCCCAGGCCCCAGCCTGAGGTGACAACGAGAGGCCAGGAGGCTGTCCATCTGCCTGCAGGCTCCGTAAAGAAATACAAGGCCTTTGCTTGGCTCTGTGTTCCTCGTTGGGTCCTTTGGAAGGCGAGGAAAAATTATAGATGCACTCACTGGGCCTGAGGCCCCAGGCTGGTTTTTTGTGCTGAATACTGATGGACCAGTCACTGGCACAGGCCTGGCAGGCCTCTCTCATGCAGGCCAATGGCCTCCCTGTAAGACTTGGGGAGAGTAATTGGAATTTGGCCAATGGGCTCATGTGTGTGCACACGCACTTCCAGAACACTTACGAGAGGGAGAGCAGAGAGTGGGGAATGGAGTTTCCCACTTGCCTGTGTTTTCTGAGAATGAGGAAGAAGGATCCCACACTGCTATTTGAACAGAGCTTGGTTCAGGCTATCACAGAACTATAGCCCTAGGTTTCAAGGGAATCTCAGGGATCCCTGCTCTTCTTGCTGACTCCCCTCCCTTCACACGAGGCAGTGCAACACAGGCTAACACAGGCTTCAGAGCTTATCCTGCCAGGATGGAACCTGGCCTGTTCTGGCAGCTGTCCCTGTAACTCCTTCCCTCTCCAGCTCACCTCTGGGCCTTAGCACATGCTGATCTGTCTGCTGAAGCCCTCTCCCCAAGCCTTCACTGAGCAATGCCTACTCCTTTCTTACAGCTCAGCTTAGACTTCACTTTTTCTAGGGAGTCTCCTCTGATCGTTGCCCACTCTGTTTCCTTTGGAGCTAAAGACCTTCAAACATTTCCTTTTTTGACTAGCACGCCGTGTGTCATGCTGTCTTTTAATTGTCTGTTTCTTGTCTCTCTTCCCACCAGCCCCTGTTCAGAAAAATTGGCTAACCCTTGCCTTTGAAACATTTTTATTCCAGAATAGCTGAGTGATACACATCACTTCTACCTGTGTTCCATTGACCAGGACTGTCAACGTGGCCTTGCCTGCCTGCAAGGGCATCTGGGAACCATAGTGCAGCTATGTGGCCAGGAAGAAGAGGAAGGGAGCTTGGTGATCACCTGGAAATACCTGCCTCCGCAATGATGATGGACATCACGGTTGATTCTCCACTGCCCACTCCTCCTGCACGGGGAGCAGCAATAATCCTATAAAAGGAATCATTCTCAGCCCCTATACCTCTAAGCTATTCACGGCGATGCCCTTGTCCAGAAGCTAATTCGGGGACCCAGGCATAGGCCAAGCAGAGAAGGGCATTCCTCAGGCAGCAGTTCCCGGCTCTGGGATGGGCAGGGGACCCACACTGTCCCAATCAGACTGAAAGGAAGAACTTGAGTTTGATGGTTGAGGAAGAGGCTCTCATTCTTCCTCTCCTTGTGAGGTAGGGAGCATGTGGCCAGAGGAAGCACAGTACCCAGAAGCTGGCTGTCCTGCCAAGGCTGCAGAAGAGCCAACAGTGCTCTGCAGAGGACAGGAAGAGCCGGGGACCCCACAGACATTGTGAGGCCACCACAGAACCAGCCCCCAGGCCTGCCCGGCCTCTAATGAGGCTGTAAAATCCCTCTTTGTTTAAGCCACTGAGTCATGCGTGCTGTTATTTGCAGCCCAAAGCGCCCTAATGTCTTATGTCTTCCAGCACAACCCTATCCATGGCCAGCCAAGCTCTTTAGGAGCCCCTCAGCCCTGCAGCCCCCCTGTCTGGTGCACACATAGAACTGTTGTTGAGGTTTTCCATGCATGAAGCCACGTTCACTTTCTATATCTCCTGCCCATCATCACACGCATCAGAACTGAAGGAGCCAGGAACCCCCGTTTTTGAGAAAGACTTTTGACTTCAGTATCTACAAAATTTCACTTCTGAGATTTCCCTTAGTATTTATATTTATTGCACATTTTTATTGATTTATTTATTTTTGAGACAGAATATCACTTTGTGGCCCTCAGTCGAGTGCTGTGGTGTGATAGCTCACAGCAACCTCAAACTCTTGGAGTCAAGTGATTTCTTGCCTTAGCCTCCCAAGTAGCTGGGACTACAGGCATCTGCCACAACACACGGCTGGTTTTTTTTTTTTTTTTGTAGAGATAGAGTCTCACTTTATAGCTCTCGGTAGAGTGCTGTGGCATCACAGCTCACAGCAACCTCCAACCCCTAGGCTTAGGCGATTCTCTTGCCTCAGCCTCCCGAGTAGCTGGAACTACAGGGGCCCACCACAACGCCTGGCTATTTTTCTGTTTTGCAGTTCAGCAGAGGCTGGGTTTGAACCCAACACCTTCGGTATATGGGGCCGGTGCCCTACTTGATGAGCCACAGGTGCCGCCCAACACCTGGCTGTTTTTAGAGACGGGGTCTTGCTCTGGCTCAGGCTGGTCTCCAACCTGTGAGCTCAGGCAATCCACCACCTTGGCCTCCCAGAGTGCTAGGATTGCAGGCATGAATCACTGCACCCGGCCTTATTTACTAAATATTTTTAAGCTGGATTTTAAACAATTCAGTTTAAATGATGTTGTTCTTATCAGCAGTATTCATAAACTCTTGAGTGTGGATTACTATTTATTTTTTCCTGAGGCATCTTAAAAGAAATGCATTAAATATGTAATTCTTACCATGGAAAATATCAGTTTGAACACTAACTACAATCATCTTCTTTACCACAGCTCAGGAAACTCAGCTTTCATGGAGCTGGGTGGGCATGTTTTATGTGTCTAACAGGACTGGGACCCCTTGAGGGCAGGAAGCACATCCGTGTCATTTATGCCTCAGAACAATTCTTTGATTGAAGGGTTATTATCCCCTTTTACAGATGCAGAAACTGAAGCTCAGAGAGGTGAAGGGACTTGTTTGAGGTCACCCAAGGAGTAGTGGCCAAGTGACCCAAGGTGGCAGAGCCAGAGCTGAGTCCCCATTTCGAAAGTGAATAGTTCTTAGAGAAGTCTCTCAGGGGCCTTCTAGCTCCACGCTCCTTCTGACTCTTAAACAAGAAACTGAGGCCCAAGGCTGGGTATGGTGGCCCATGCCTGTAACCCTGACACTCTAAGAAGGCAAGGAGGGTGGATCACTTGGAATAGGAGACCAGCCTGAACAAGAGCGAGACCCCGTCTCTACTAAAAACTGAGGCAAGAGCATCACTTGAGCTCCAGAGTTGGAAATTGCTATGAACCATGATGACGCCATGGCACTCTACCCAGGGCAACAGCATGAGACTCTGTCTCAAAAAAAAAAAAAAAAAAAGGGCGGCTCCTGTGGCTCAGCGAGTAGGGCGCCGGCCCCATATACTGAAGGTGGCGGGTTCAAGCCCAGCCTCAGCCGAACTGCAAAACAAAAAAATAGCCGGGCGCTGTGGCGGGCGCCTGTAGTCCCAGCTACTAGGGAGGCTGAGGCAAGAGAATTGCTTAAGCACAAGAGCTGGAGGTTGCTGTGAGCAGTGTGACGCCACGGCACTCTACCCAGGGCAATAGAGTGAGACTCTGTCTCTACAAAAAAAAAAAAAAGAAACTGAGGCCAGAGAGAACTGACTTGCCCAAGGTTCCATAAAGCCAAGCCCAGAGGTGCTCATTCAGGACTGTGTCCATCACGCCACCTAGCTCGTTGCAGTCCCGCTGGCTGGATCAGAACACAGCTGTGAAAACATCACCTGATTTGCCATGGGAGGATGTCAAAGCACTAACAAGTGCTATAGCTTAGGGTGACTGAGGTGATCGAAAGCATTGCCTTTGTGCGGCTGGCAGATCCCTGTGGCTTGGTAAAGACAGCTGGAAGCTGGCCTGGTGCTAAAGCCAGCTCTTGTTGGCATTGTTTCCCTTTGGAAGCACAAGATGATCCATCTTTCTTGTGTGACATATGGATATAGATTGGGGCAGTGATGGGCCATCCAGGAAAAAAACTGATTTGTCAGATTTGCTGATTTTTATGTTATAAAGACTCCCTCCATGCTTGGTTTCAAGCTATTAATCTGACATGAAATGCAGAGTTGGGAAGAGGTGCACACAATTGGCTCTTGAAAGCTGGTACAAGCTGGCTTCAGCAGCACCCGGGATCACACCCATCAGGCCTGCCTTACTAACGCCATGACTATCAGTCATCACTCCAGGCTTGTCCGCTGCACAGTGCTGTGGGATGCTGAGGGCTGGGGCAGGGCTGGGGCAGGGCTGCCTCTTCCTCAGCCTCTGCAAATCTCCTGACCCCTACACTCAAGGAGCCCTACCATAATATTGGGAAGACCATTTATTGGCCACCCTCAATGCCCCCTTCAGTAACCCTTTATTAACAGTCAGATTTTTTTTTCAGACAAATCCTACTTTATTATAGAACAGTATAAGACAAGAAGTTGCAAAAATTGAGAGTTCTTGTGTACCCTTCACCCTTCTTGTGTACTGTTTCCCCCAGTAATAACATCTTATACAACCATAGTACACTATCAAAGCCAGGTAACTAACATTGACACAACTCCATTAACTCAAAAAATCAACCTTCTTTGGATTTTACAAGTTTCTACATTACGTGCTGTGGGTAGGCTCAGGTATGTGTGTTTCTCTGAAATTTTATCACACGTATAAACAATCATCACAATCAAGATACAGAATTAGTCTATCACCACGAAGAACTTTCAGAGATTTTTCTAACCAAAGTGCCAAGTATTAGAGTGGAAAAGGTATAGATTTTGAAGTCAGGCTTATTATTTTCAAATCCTATACCTTTTACTGTGTGATCATGGGTACATAGCTTAATCTCCTTCAGCCTTACATTCCTCATTTCCAAAATGTAGGATTGATAAGACTGAATTAGAAAATTATGTTTGCAAAGTGCCAGGAATACAGTAGGTGCTCAATAAATATTAGTTCCTTCCCTGGGCCCTTATTCTGAAGAGTCAGGGGCATTCGTAAATTTTCCCTTAAAAACCCTTGCTGGGGCTTGGTGCCCATAGCTCAGAGAGTAGGGTGCTGGCCACATACACTGAGACTGGCAGGGTCGAGCCTGGCCTGGGCCTGCTAAGCAATGACAACTGCAACAACAACAACAAAAAAAATAGCCAGGCACCTGTAGTCCCAGCTACTCAGGAGACTGAGGCAAGAGACTTGCTTAAGTCCAAGACTTTGGGGTTGCTGTAAGCTATTAGCACTGTACTTTACTGAGGGCAACATAGTGAGATGCTGTCTCAACAACAACAACAAAAAAAACCCCTTGCCAGGTGCGGTGGCTCACACCTGTATTCCTAGCACTTTGGGAGACCAAGGTAGGTGGATTGCCTGAGCTCAGGAGTTCAAGACCAACCTGAGCAAGAGCAAGACCCTCTTTCTAAAAATAGCTGGGCATTGTGGTGGGTGCCTATAGTCTCAGCCACTTGGGAGGCTGAAGCAAGAGGATCGCTTGAGCTGAAGGGCTTGAGGTTGCTGTGAGCTATGACGTCACAGCACTCTACCAAGCGCGACCAACTGAGATTTTGTCTCAAAACAAAGACACCAACCTGGTTTGCAGATGCTGATATAGTATTTGGGGTTTCATCACTTAGTAAGCAAACTCCAAGATCAAAGACATGCAGTCATTTGTCAGGGAGAGAGTTCATTCAGCTAAAATAGTGATCTCTCCAGGATCTACATCTTAGTCGTGGCTTTATCATGACCTTGTTATGCTAGCACAGCAAATGAAAAGTGAAGAAGTCTAAAAAAGTGATGACTCCTAAGTGTAGATGCACTGAAGTGTTCAAGGCTAAATGTAGGAGGAACTTGGGTCTATGTTAATGATGATAACCACAGGTTGGGCCCTTTTCTGTGAATCAAGAAATCTTCACAAGTACTCTATAAAGTATGTACTGTTATCATCCCCATGTCATAGATGAGAAAAACCAAGGCACAGAGAGATTAAATAACGAGCTTAAGGTTATAGGGTAAGTAAGCAGCAGAGCCAAAATTTGATCTCGGGCAGTCGAGTTCCAGAATCCGCACCCACGATGAGCACCCTACCCCATTCGCATGAACAAGCCCTCCTCATGAGGTCTACAGGACCAATAGAAAGGATTAGAGGAACTGTTTCAGCTAGGGTTGCCCAGTATGAGAAAGGGTTTTGCTGTTCCTAACACCTATGTATTAGCATGTGTGCTTTGGTGCTGGTAATAGAACAGAACATGTGGTTCCTGCCTTCCCAGAGTCCGTGATCCAGTGGTGAAGGTGGACACCAATTAAGGAATCACAGAAATCAATAGAAAATCATATAATTACTCCAGCAGTGCAATGAAGGCGAAGAAGCAGTTCACAGTGCTCTAAGGGCAAGTGAACGAGAGTTTTGGCCTTGTAAGGATGGCCAGGAAGTCATTGTGGTGGAGCAGATAATTGAACAGAGATCTGAAGGAAAATCAAGAATATTTAAGCAAAGAGTAAAGGAGGCATCTGAGTAAACATTCCAGGAAGAGGGAGCCTGGAGTGCAAAGATCTGATAATGGGAAGAAGCAAGGCTCACCCAAGGAACTAAAAAGAGCTGTGGCTGCAGTGAAGAGAGAGAAAGCTGCGAAGAGAGTCTGGAGGGCCATCGGGGCCCTAGGAAGGCTTCAAGAACAATGAAAATGCTTCAGAGTTCAAGTGTGTGCTCAGGGGTGTATGCAGAGACCAATCCAATTTAATAATCTCAAAAATGCACCGAATCCCGACAACCACCCCGTGAGGTCAGGGCTGCTCTCCCCTCTCTAAATCAGAGGGCTTGTGAGGTTAAGTGCTGCAGGAGTACTGATAACCCAGGACCTTTAGAGAGCCCCCAGGTGCAGTCCTCATCCTAACAGTACTTCTTCATCTATTCTCATCCCAGCCCTTTTTGAAATCTGATGAAAGCTTCAGATATCACCCTTACCACCAGAAAACGGTACCCAGATTTTGAAAATTCTGCAAACACTCTCAGGGGACTTATGAACCTCCTGAAGCCCCTCAGATGCCAGGTTAAAAACCCCTGGCCAACTGAGTTTAAAAGAGAATTCAAACGTCAGTAGGCCAAGGAGAGAAATGATGAATTCAAAAAGATAAACTGTCAACTGGAGGACTTTTAGGCAGTAACCTAGTTCAAGTCCGAAGTTGATATTGGGACAGTTTCCTGTTAGGAAATCAGCTCCCAAGTGTCTAAGCCCAAATGAAGAGTTGTGCCATCAATCCACCCATTCCTCAAATATTCATGGGGCAACCACTCTGTAGCAGGCCCTGTGCTCAATTCTGGGAACACAGAGATGAATCAGACACAGATCTGGTCCTTGAGGACTATGATAGAGGCTGACTCAGCCACAGATCCTTACTTTGAGGTTAGTATTAAAATAAAAGCAATTGTAAAATGTAAAGCAAGGCCCAACAATTCTTTCCTTGCTGAGCCCTTAAAATATACCTTACAGATGAGAATATGGTGACAACCTCAGCAGGGTACCAGTGATGAAAGCTTGTCCTAAATTGAGAAGGGGCTGAAGTCACACTAGAAACCCACCCCCACCCATCCTCACCTCCCCACCCCCCGCCCCACCAGCTCCTAACATGCCTAGGGTAGAGCTAGGGTAGGAGGGAGTTGAAAAACATCAAGAGTTAAAGGACTGGAAACTTTTGCATATCCCTAGGCTGCTGACTGCCTCCTAATAACAGGCAACAGAAGGCAAGAGTTATTCTTTCTCTTCGTTAACCACCGAAGGGCTCCATCTCATTTGGTAAAAGGTCAGCTCCAGACACAGGCCTGTAGGAAGACCAGGGCACATTCACTGGCAGCTTCACTGACTAGGCAGACATCAGGTTGAGGAGAGCTGATTTTAGGTAATCTGGTGAGCCTTCCCTGTCTCACTTGGGGTCACCAGAGAGTAACTGTGGAGGTGAATAAAGGTCCAAGTGGGTCTATTACATCCTGGCTTCCCACTATTCAAGGTGAACTGCAGGTCACTGGGAATGAGAAGAGTCCACAGTTCCAGTCCTTTTGTTGGGGATTCTGTCCTATCAGCTGGGTTGATATGAAGGTATGTGGTAATTCATTTGAGAATTAACAATAACCATTCTTCCCTACATGACTGGCAATAAGCTGCTTTCATTATCTCATTTAAACTTTGGTAACAAGCCCAGCAGGTCTGGAGGGTAAGGTCACTGAATTAAAAAGCAGAACAGTAGGAATCTGAAACCAGTGGGCTGGCTCCAAGTCCTGTGCCTCTTACCACTATACTCCTCTGCCTCCCACTGGAGTAGGGATGAGAGGGATGTGAGTTCTTTACCAACAGTCAGTTGATGGCCGGAGGAGCATTAGCCTAAAAAGCCATCTGCTCCATCCTTCCTGCTCCAGAGCTCCAACGCCGCCGCTTCCATGTAGCCTTCCCGGAGCACTATCTTCATCTCTTTTGAGGTGCAGATACTTTCAATTTGGCCTATTTCTGCAAATGTCTTTTTCTTTCTCCAAAGAAGCAGCTGTTCTTTGTGGACATGGGCCATGCGTCTGCATCATCTTGACGCTCCTCTTGGCGTTTGGGTTGTGGCAGCCATCAATAAAGTCCTGTCTAGGCTTCCAATGAATGAGCGAGGTGATTTCCTCATCTTGGTCTTGGGGTAGGCCAAACAAATTCTGTTCCGGGACCACGGACCGCACCACTCCGGCCAGCGTCTCATAAATGTGAGTGCGACAAACAGCTACGAGTCTGTCGGTTAGGTCCAATGACCTCGAGGAGCTGGTAACTGGAGAAAAGCAACGGTCAGCCGGTAAACCGTCAGAGTGGTGGAAGTTCTGGGCAACCAACCGCTACTTCTCAGCAAAGGCCGGAGGTAGGCCACGCCCCTGCAGCCTTGCTGCACCTGATTGGCTCAAATGACACACAGCGGCATTTCAGCAGGGGGTATTAGCCAATAGAAAGGGTCAACGTTAAACAAAGACTAACGGACCCAATAAGGGTCTCTCTAGGAATAAGTTAGGTGCAGTACAGCCTGAGACTAGAAATTCACACTTAGGGACCCTCCCAGAGGCGGTTCTTCCTGAACTCTACCGGGTTGCTTCGAGGCTGGTGGCACCCCCCAGACTCTGTTAATTGTTTTTTAAAAAGCAGGCCAAATATAGTTGCATCCCTTGGGGGCCTTCTGGAGTTTTGCTATTCTTCTTCCTTGATATTTACTGTCTTAACACAAGTCCCACCTCTTCCAGGGAGCTGGCTGTCCCTTGTATTCGGGTCTTACAGGACACGGAGGGCTCTGAGACGTTGATTAGCTTGCACAGGGTCACACAGGACAGTTGGCATTCGTTCCCTGATCTGTTACACAAGCCTGCTCTTGCAACCCGTTTCATAACAAAATTTTAGCTCCCTTATATTCCAAAGGAGTTTCTAATGTTCACTTTGAACCGAAGCAGGCAGCTAAGTAGCCTTGACTGGACAGGGATAAAAGTGTTAGCTCAGCTCCAGTGGCCTAGCAACAGCAGTCTTAGAAAAAGTAGGGAAGTGGGCGGCACCTGTGGCTCAATGAGTAGGGCGCCTTTGGTCCCAGCTACTCGGAAGGCTGAGGCAAGAGAATCACCTAAGCCCAGGAGTTGGAGGTTGCTGTGAGCTGTGATGCCACTGCACTCTACCAATGGTGACAAAGTGAGATTCTGTCTCTAAAAAAAATAAAAAGAAATGAAATGAAAAAGTAGGGAAGAGACAGGTCTCAGTACAAACTGCTGAACAGAACTTCGTAATTTTCTGTACACTGATACAATTTCTTGTGGGCTAACACTCTTATCCATGTGAGACACAGCAGCAGAGGTCAGAAGCTGTGTTTGGTCTTTCTACTTACCAGCAGACTTTCAGAAAGCCCCTAACTCAGTGATTGAGGACAGCCCTCTGGAAGAATGTCCCAAAGAGGAGGATAAACAAGATAGAGCACACGTTCCTACATCCTTTGTTGGAATCACTGCATTTTTAGAAAAGATAAGTTCATCCTAGCCTTTGCCTCTTTCTGTACATAAGATAATGCCTGACAGGATTAATGATTATGCTTCTAATATATCCCCATATATGCGCTTGCACCCAAACTTTGATGAGAAATGTTTGCGCCCACATTTTCTGAGCATGTTCGATGTAACGTCTGCGTGCATGCAGAACAGCCACCACCTGTATATAAACTATGGGCTGAACCACTGCTTTGGAGAAGTCTAACCAACTCTCTGAAAGACCTTCCCGGGTTACAGTTCTCAACAAGACTCTGAATAAAACTAACTTTAATTTCTTGAAGCTTGATTATAGTTATTATTTTAGTTGACAACCAAGAGGCTGTTGTATTCCCCCTAAATGGCCCTGGAACCAATTTTATCTTGCACAACTCAGAAACAACGGTTATCAGCCAGCATTCTTGAGATTTGTCTGACCTCTGTTTTATAGGCTAGGAGGGTGAAGTTACTTGCTCAAAACTACATAGGCATGGACTACCACAGTCCAGTTTTGAATCCAGGTCTGTACGCTTCCAAGATCTCAATAATTACACTTCAAAGTAAAACAGCTTCTGTTTAGACTCTTTAGATACTTCATGAGTGTCTGCCTTGGCTCACCACCATCCTTGAAGCATAGGGAGAGCATGACATCTATACCCTAGGGGTTTAGCATGGGGATGAGCACACAGTAGGTCATGAACATGTGCAGTCTCCACAAGAGCATTTTCTCTTGTCCCTTTCTTTCACTGCCTGGTGTCATAATTAGGTCACCTAGGAGACACTACTACTCCAGTACAAATCCATTGATTTCTCAAAGTAGTGACTGGGAGTAGAACCGTGACTGACTGGTCAGCCTATTGCTTCACTGACAGATCTCTGGTGAGTTTCTCATCCTTCAAGGTGGGCAGGGGGGCGTGGCACATGGGAGAGCACACAGGCTCAGAAGTAGGAAAGGATTTCAAACCTTGCCTCTGTAACTTACTAGGACACAGGCTCAGAGGTAGGAAAGGATTTCAAACCTTGCCTCTGTAACTTACTAGGACACAGGCTCAGAAGTAGGAAAGGATTTCAAACCTTGCCTCTGTAATTTACTAGGACATAGGCTCAGAAGTAGGAAAGGATTTCAAACCTTGCCTCTGTAACTTAGGACTAGGCCTGGTTTCAGTTTCTACCACTGCATGTAATAATTATTATTACTTTGACCAAGATGTGCACATTCATTTCCAGATGCTCTTTTTTTTTTGAGACAGCCTCAAGCTATCACCCTGGATAGAGTGCTGTGGCAACACAGCTCACAGCAACCTCCAACTCTTGGGCTCAAGCGAGTCTCCTGCCTCAGGCTCCCGAGTAACTGGGATTACAGGCACCTGCCACAATGCCCGGCTATTTCTTGGCTGCAGCTGTCATTGTTGTTTGGCGGGCCCAGGCTGGATTCGAACTTGCCAGCTCAGGTGTACGTGGTTGGCGCCTTAGCCGCTTGAGCCACAGGCGCTGAGCCATTCAGATGCTTTTTAATATATATACTTAACAACTAGGAAAATTGATCCAAAGTTAGTGACTCATTCCTAGGTCTCCTAACTCTGGGTCTGATCCTTTTCCTCCAAATCAATAACTATCTCTCTCAGCAAGCCAGACTTGTATCTAAATCCTGGCCCTGCAACTTCTTTGGGGGCAAGGATGATATGAAACAGCTAAATGTTAAGAAGAGTCATCATTGTGGTACAGCCCTATATTTTTCAGTCTCTGCTACTGACTGTATCTGATCCTTGAAGGCAAGCCTTTCTCTCATTCATCCTAGTGACCCACTTACCCTCCGTAGCACTGGCCACATGCCGGTACATTTTCTGAGCCACTTACATTGTGCCAAGCACTGTCCTGAAGCCTCTGTGTGCATCATCTGACCCACTTCTCTCAGATATACTATGAATGGATTGCATTAGCCCCATTTTGCAGGTGTGGCAACTGAGAGTCAGAAAGTTGAAGTGGGCCAACCACAGTGGCTCACATGTGTAATCCTAGCACTCTTATTATTTATTTATTTATTTGTGATTTTTTTTTTTTTTTGAGACAGAGCCTCAAGCTGTCACCCTGGATAGAGTACCATGGCATCACCGCTCACAGCAACCTTCAATTCCTGGGCTCAAGCAAATCTCCTGCCTCTGCCTCCCTAGTGCCTGGGACTACAGGCACCCACCACAACGCCCAGCTATTTTTTGGTTGCAGCCGTCATTGTTGTTTGGTGGGCCCGGGCTGGATTCGATCCCGCCTGCTCAGGTGTACGTGGTTGGTGCCTTAGCCCGTTGAGCCACAGGCGCCAAGCCTATTTATTTATTTTTTTGAAACAAAGTCTGACTATGTTGCCTTCGGTAGAGTTCCGTGGCATCACAGCTCACAGCAACCTCAAAGTCTTGGGCTTAAGCCATTCTCTTGCCCCAGCCTCCCAAGTAGCTGGGACTACAGTTGTCCGCCACAATGCCTGGCTATTTTTTGTTACAGTTGTCATTGTAGTTTAGCAGGCCTGGGCTGGGCTTGAACCCGCCACCCTTGGTATATGTGGCTGGCACCCTTACTCACAGGTGCCGAGCCAATTCTAGCACTCTTGGAGGCTGAGATGGGAGGATTGCTTGAGCTCAGGAGTTCAAGACCAGCCTGAGCAGGAGTGAGACTCTGTCTCCACTAAAAATAGAAAAACTAACCAGGCCTGGTAGCAGGTGCCCGTAGTTCCAGCTACTTGGGAGGTTGAAGCAGGAGGATAGATTGAGGCAGGAGGATCTCTTGAGCCCAGGGGTATGCAATTGATATGAGCTAGGCTGATTCCATGGCACTCTAGCCTGGACACCAGAGTGAGATTCTGTCTCAAAAGAAAAGAAAAAGAAAGTTGAAGTGGTTCCATTAAAGTCACCCAGTGGGGAAGAAGCAGTGCCAGGTTCCAACCCACGTCTGTCTGATTCAGGAGCCTATGTGGTTGATCACTGTGCCACCCAGTAACCATGATGAATGGGTGATGAATAGTTGAGTCAATCAACAGCTAGCTCAGCCAGACCTACACAGTTTGTGATTTAGACCTACACAGTTTGTGATTTTTGTCACCTGAGCTTTCTTACCTCCAGTGACATCTGAAAGAGGCCTTTCTGTAGTCAGACTCTTCTCAGGGATCTGGAGTTAAGCTGCTCTCCTGGGGCAGAAGCCTACCTTGTTCAGCCTGATCTGGCCCTCCAGTGGGGACAAAGGACTCGACATTGTGCTGAGCACATATTAGACCCTCTGGTCACCTTGCTGGCTTAGGGATAGAGTAATTGGGTGATGCAGAGAGCCCATACAACCACTGTGAAATGGCTGTTGGTCCCATAGCAGGGAAATTCTTCTTGCCCACTTTAGGGATGGGCTGTTTGAGGGCCAAACACCTCATAGGAATTGAGGAGGCTGTAGGGACTGGTATAGGTGTAGCAGGTGGTCATGACATGACAAAAGTAGCCAGCCTGGTGGCAGGTGCCTGTGGTCCCAGCTACTTGGAGGTTGAAGCAGGAGGATCTCTTGAACCCAGGGGTATGAGATTGCTAGTCCCTTCCCCTCTTCCAGCCCTGTAACTGTCTCCACAGCCCGCCTGGCCATCATACCGTGCATTGGTGTTCACGACATACTTTCACATACATGATCCTGCTTTCGAGCCTCACAGCAATGCTTCGCAGGTAGGTGTGGATGGGAGGCAAATGGGCCCGGTGACAGAGCCCATGTTGTAAAGTCATCAGACTTGGTTCGGACCCCAGCTCTTCCACTTACTAGCCTGGCGATTTGGGGAAATTGACAAAACCTCTCTGAATCTGGGCTTTCTTTCTCTGTAAAACGGGGTAGATAAAAATAGTCCCTTCCAGGGTGTTGTGGGGATTAGGTGAGCTCTGTCAAGTTTCTAAGAACTCAAAAAATGAGTATTAAAAAATTAGCTGTGCTGGCTCGGCGCCTGTGGCTCAACAGGCTAAGGTGCCAGCCACGTACATTTGAGCTGGCGGGTTCGAATCCAGCCCGGGCCCGACAAACAACAATGCTGGCTGCAACCAAAAAATGGCCAGGCGTTGTGGCGGTGCCTGTAGTCCCAGTTATTTGGGAGGCTGAGGCAAGAGAATCGCTTTAGCCCAGGTTGCTGTGAGCTGTGATGCCACACCTCTCTACCCAGGGGGATAGCTTGAGGCTCTGTCTCCAAAAAAAAAAAAAAAATTAGAAAAACACACCAAACCAACAAAAGTGATTGCCAATGAAGAGAAAAAGGGGTATAAGGCAGAAAGGCAGAGAATTTAGAGGACTCAAGCTTTTCTATACTGATTTATCTCCTCTTTTTTCTGTCATACATTGGAATAATAACATTGGAGGAGTAACAGTTGTCTTGGACCATACATTAAATACACAACCACTAAAGAAAGGGCAGCCTCGGGTGGCTCCTGTGGCTCAGCGAGTAGGGCGCCAGCCCCATATACCGAAGGTGGCGGGTTCAAGCCCGGCCTCGGCCGAACTGCAAAACAAAAAAATAGCCGGGCGCTGTGGCGGGCGCCTGTAGTCCCAGCTACTAGGGAGGCT
>CAUYON010029731.1:0-33310 GCA_963573935.1 Arctocebus calabarensis
AGATGGAGAAAGACTGGGAGAGAAACGGAGAGAGCTTCTCTCTCCCCACTAGAATTTTCTCCCTCTAACAGATGCCTTAATGTTTTCTGTATTCTTTTCTTTCTTTTCTGTGAATAAATTCTGTCTTAAAAAAAAAAAAAAAAAGAGGTTCAAGGCAGAAATTCCAAACACTTACGGAGCATTTACTATGTGCTAGGAAAGATTGGTCCAGTTTCAGAGTGCCTGAAAGTTATAATTTTGGGGGTCCTCTTTATGGAAAAAACCAAAACAAAAACTAAAAATCAAGTATAAAAAGGTAAATATTTATTTAGAATGAGAAAAATTATAATTAATTACAAATTTTCAATAGCCAAAATACACCATAAACACCCCTAAGTTCAGAAAAATAATGTATTTTTCTTAAGTGCCAGAAATATCTCTATAATACATTTTTCTTTCTTACTTTCTTTCTTTTTTTTTGCAGTTTTGGCTGGGGCCAGGCTTGAACCCGCCACCCCTAGTATATGGGGCCAGTGCCCTACTCCTTGAACCATAGGCCCCACCCAATACATTTTTCTTATAAATTTGAACTATATACACTCTGCTTCCTCTCCTTATGTTACAGTAAGTCCTTCCTTCCTTCCTTCCTTCCTTCCTTCCTTCCTTCCTTCCCTCCTTCCCTCCTTCCTTCCTTCCTTCTTTGCCTCCTTCCTTCCTTCCTTTTGTGACAAGGTCTCACTTGTTGCCCAAGCTGGAGAGCAGTAGTATAATTATACCTTGCTGCAGCCTTGAACTCCTGAGCTCTAGAGATCCTCCTAGTAGCTGGGATTACAGGTGTGCACCACCACACATGGCTACCTGTTGTAATATTTTCTATAGAAAGATAATATTTCTTAATTGTTTGTACCCTCACATTAATCTGCAAAAAAAAAAAAACAAAAAAGAAAGATAGTATTTTCAAAGGAAAGATAATTCAATCTTTCCCCATATAATTGACTGAAACTAGTTTACTTTATTGACAGTTGAGATGCATAAAATATGCAAGTTGAGACACAAATATACTTGTTTGTGGTACTCCTATAGGTTTGTGCCCTACAAATATGTATAGAACGTCTGGTAAATTCTATTTCCCATGATTCCCAACAAGAAGAAAATAGATATATGTGTTTATAATTTCTAATTATATAGGCTGCATTATCAGTTATATTCCTGACACAAGGGAATTTCTGTTGTGATGAGGGTCAAATTCTTTTTTAAAAAGTATTTGGCACTTCTGATGCCTGAAAGAATAGTCTTACAGACTAGCTTCCGAATCTATACTTTTTAAACCTTATTTCTCTTCCACTACCCACATGCTTCCAGGGCCAGTCACAGTTACAACACTAAACGAGTCAGCACAGTGGGAAGCTGGGGTATTCATTCTGGAAGCTGTTCCTATACTATGATGTCTAGTAATAACCCTACCCATAAGTGACCGCGAACCATGTAAATATACACCACTAATCCCAAATTACTGTAAATGTATCCTCAGCTCAGCTCCCCTTCAACTAAATCCCCCAAATGCCTCAGCCACTCAACACTCCTTGGCAGGAAAGGAAGATAGAGGGAAGTCGGAGTGAAAGGAAACAGTGGTATCAACCCCTTACAGCTAAAGTATCTTACTTTTTATAAGGTTTTACAAAAACATATGACCATGAGAACATATTGCTAAGGTCTCTCCCAGAAAAGGGACAAATATAAGCTCTGAACAAAAGGGGCTCTGAAACGTAGGCTTCCTTAGCTTCCAGGTAAGTCTGCCTCGGTGCCAGGCACTGGTCTCATCAGTTTATATCTATTGTCGACTCCACAAATCTCCACGGTGACCCTGAGAGGTAAGCTTTTTTTTTTGAGACAGAGTCTTACTATGTCACCCTCGGTAGAGTGCCGTAGCGTCACAGCTCACAGCAACCTCAAACTCTTGGGCTTAAGTGATTCTCTTGCCTCAGCCTCCCTGGTCCTCAGCTTGGACCATAGGCGCTTGCCACAAAGCCCAGCTATTTTTTGGTTGCAGTTGCCATTGTTTTTTTAGCTGGCCCCAGCTGGGCTTGAACCCACCAGCTTCTGGGTATGTGGCTGGCGCCCTACTCACTGAGCTATGGGCGCCAGGCCAGAGGTAGGCTATTTTAACAACAAGGAAACTGAGGTCCAGAGAGGTAGAGAGAGAAGCCAAAAGTCATGTGAGAGGGGACAGGTTTGAAATCAGAACCAGCCTGCCCTGGTAACTTTGCTCCCCAGAAGCTGATAGGACTACTCCCAAGAGATGGAGGGATGCATGGATGAATTATCCTCTGATTCACTGAATGCTCAGCTTAGCTGTTTTCTTTGTTAGGCATAAACTCCCCAGAAGCAACACTGAGTCTGATGCTTCTCAGATCCCAAGAGCTTGGCACAGGGCAGGACACAGAAGATGAATTTAGAAAAGGTCCAGGCTGGAGGACAGCGGGCTGAGGACACCCAGGGCCCTGCCCTCGGAGCTCAGCAACAGTGTGGGGAAAGAAGACCTGGGCCCAACAGAAGTGACAAGTCACAGAACAATGTCCCCTGGGTAGCACTGCAGGGCTCTGCTTAGAGGCAGCATGCCAGAAAAGTCAAGTCCTTCTCCCTCAGGCTGTCATGCGGCCTGCAGTGGTTCCTTGTGTGGGGAGGAGGCTGGACAAGCTGGCCTCGGGTCCCCATGCCCTGCAGCCCATCCTTGTCTACTCCTCTGCTCCAAGGTATTCCCAGCTTCCCTCTGGAGTTTTCCAAGGTGTTGAGGGAATGAGACGCCCACCCGGGTGGTCCATTCCAAGGTTCAGCAGCCGGAACGGACAATGCCCAAGAGCTCCCAGCCCAGCTCAGTTCCACTTGAAGCATTTTATGGGTCCAGCCTGGGTAAACACACATCCTATTAATGCACCCGGGGCTCACCTCTGCCGCTGTCAGTCTCACCTCCCAGAGCCGCAGGCGCCAGAGCGTGAGGCCTGGGGCAGCTTGGAAAGACAAGCTGGATGAAATGGCCTCATGGCAAGGACCCTGATACACATTCCAGGCTCCCAGGCCTGGGGAGGGGAGGGAGCAGGGACCCTGTGAGGCAGAGACAGAGCTGGACTCTCTGCCTCCAGCTGTCCAGTTCAAGGGGTGCCACCTCCACCCCCCAACCCCCCACAGGCCCTGTGACTCTCCCACGGGTAGGGACGGTGCTTTCTAAACCAGCAGTGGAGACACCTGGTCTGACAATAGAAAGCTTCTAATGGGAGCAAGTGGATCAAAATTAAAATTAGAAAGCTCTGGAGCTCTGCTCCTGGTGCTTATTTATGACTGATCTTTCCACTCGCCCCACACACCTTTCCTCGTGCCAGGTCCATCCAGGCCCTGAGCCGGATGGGGACCCCAGGATGAGTCAGACCTGGCCTTCCTCCAGGATGAGGTCACGGTCTGGTGAGGAGACAGGTGTGGATACAGGCAGTGACAATGACAAACCTATATGCTCAGTGCTGGGACAGATGGAAGCCCTGAGGAGGGGCCCCTAACACAGCTACAGGGCAGGAGAGTCAGTCGTCCCCTGGAGGAGAGCTGAGGCCTGACCTGAAGGTTGAAGATGAGTTAATCAAGCGGCTAAGCTATGGGAAAGCATTTAAGCAGAGGGAATAACACGTGCAATAGGACAGTCCCCTAGAGGGAGCGGTAAGGCCGGAAAAGAGGGCCTAGCACGAGGTAAGCACTCAGGGAGCATCTTCTGAGTGAATGAGAGAACGTTGAGAAGTTCGGTGTAGCTGGCGTGGGGGGCGGTTAGTGGGTGGGGATTGGAAGAAACTGGAAAGGGCTGGAAATAGAGACAGTCCCGAAGACCATATGAAGGAGCCCTGGGGAAAGGGCTTATGCAGGGGGGCACAGGCCAGATGAGGGCCCCCTCGGGAGGCTGGGGTGGGACGGCTATTGAGGGTAGAGTTGTTCAGGGCAAACATAGGGTACTCAGTTAAACTCGAATTTCAGATAAACAGAGAATAATTGTTTCGGTATTGCTGTACTTTTATTGCTAACTCTGGCAACTCTAATTTGGAGCAGAGGTGAGAGGAGAAGGAAGGAGGGGCCACAAGGGGGAGGCTGGGGGAGGTGGCAATGGCCTTGGAGGGCAGAGCTGGGAGGAGAGGAGGGAACAAGAGGGTTGTATTTTTTTTTTAAATGCAAACTTGTTTTCAAAGTATACTATGCACACGAGATTGTGCACAAATCATAGAAATAGACCTTAATAAATTATCAAAAGTGAACATATCGGGTAAGCACCAAGCAGGTCAGAAACAGAATGGTGCCTGTGTGCCCTTCCTGCACTGATTTGGGTGTTTTTAGTTCAGTTGGTATGCCTGTGTCTGGCTTTTGTTCAACATTACGTCTGCGAGATTCATCCCCTGGGCTGCAGGTGTCCTCCCTAGTCGCTGCGGCCGCTCACGCTCATGGCTGTGTAGTGTTCTGTCATGTGAGCAGACCGGAATTTATCTACCCTTTCTCCCGTTGGTGGGCACTTGGGTGTGTCCAGTTTGGGGCCATTAGGAAAGGTGCTGCTATGAACGCTCTAGGACGCGTCTACTTATTTATATGGAATTTGTTTAGTGGTGTGCTGCACCGGCCTGCGCGAGTCCATTGCGAGCATCTCTTCCCAAGTGCACATTCAGCAGCGTCATGTCGGTAGTTTGAGATGGGCCACGGGGGGTTATTTATGCCATAGAAACTGGCAAATGCTACAAATCAAGGCTTCGCTTCCCTGCCTGCCTGCCTGCCTTTCTTCCTTAGCCGATGGGAAAGGATTTAGCAGCACAGCACTGGGTCTGTCTGTAAGGCAGACCGCTGGCTCCTAGGGTGCATCCAGCTTTCCTGCAGCACAGTGGCCCTGATGTTCGTGCTTGCACTGCTGGCAGTGTGCAGGTGCAGATTCACTGTGGGAAGAGGGGGAGAGGCAGGAGGCTGGGGGATACCCATACCCTGTGATTCTGCGGGCCAGGAGTATGATTTCTTTCTTTTTTTTTGCAATAGAGTCTCACTTTGTCACCCTTGGTAGAGTGCTGTGGCATAATAGCTCACAGCAACCTCAAACTCTTGGGCTCAATCGGTGGTCTTGTTTCAGCCTCTCGAGTAGCTGGGACTATAGGCACCTGCCACAACGCCGGGCTATTTTTAGAGATGGAGTCTGACTCTTGCTCAGGCTGGTCTCGAACCTGTGAGCTCAGGCAGTCCTCCTACCTCGGCCTCCCAGAGTGCAGAGATTTCAGAGAATCCAGCAGGAAAGCAGGTATGGCAGTGGATGGGCATGGTCAGTCCTTGGGGCCGTGGGATGTCCAGGTTTTTCACCCGTGTGTGCATCATGGCTCTATTCACCTGTGCCCCATCATCCGTGCCCCAGACTTCACTCGAGTCTTCCCCAGACCTCACCCTCTCCATATCGTTTCCCTCCTGCCTATTCTTCCTCTCACCCTTTGTCCAGAGTTGGGAGGACACCTGCAGTGAACCAGAGTTCGAGGGCCCCTCCTACCCCAGCCACTGCTGCACCTCCATGTAGAAACTGAGACAAGTTCCTGCTCCTTTCTGGACTCCCGTCCCCTTCTACACAGCAGGAGGGCTTGGCGGAGGGAGTGAGGGGCATACCTCTGCTTTCTGGTTCTTGGTTCCTCACCCACGTCACCATTTGTGAAGCTCTTTAGCAGTTAGGAATGAGCTGCTCGCTTAGGCTCACTTTAGGCTTGGGTCCTTGTCATCTGTATATTAACCAAGGTCTGCCTAGGGCTTCAGAATGAGAAGCGCCTTACTTCCCCTGCTGCTCCCACAGCCCTGTGCTATCTGCGCTCAGGGACAAGGTCCAGGGATTTTTCCAGGGCCATGTGTCCTTGGGAGCGTCCAAGTCAGGATACACATTCAGATCTGGGGTTATAGCATCTGGCTTCTTTTCTCCATACGTCAGCATCCCTATCCAGGCTGGCAAAGCTTTAGGACAGGGCCAGGGTATGCTGACTTGTCGCCACTGTGGCCAGCCAAGGTCCTGGCACAGAGAAGATGCTCAGTTGAAATCTGTTGAATAGAAGAACATTCGGCGCCTGCCCCAGTCTTTTGCTCGGGGCTGAGCAGACAAGAGCAGATGGGAATCCCTGGATAGAAGGTGCGGATGGCTCAGGCCACAGTGGAGTCGGGAGGCTGTGCACACCTCTGACCAGCTGGGCCTGGTGGGAGGGTGCACAGACTACCCTCAGACCGTGGCCCATTTCACCGGGCGGCTCTCTGAGAAGCCAGGAAGTGGCTGTATTTTCAGAAGGAAATGAGCAGGTTTTGCTCATGGGGAGCAGACAGCTCTGGGAAAGGGCTCCAAGGGAAACAGGCCACAGGAGGGAAGGCCTCCCTGGGAGGCGGGCAGGTGTTGACCAGCAGGGCTGACAGATGAGCTGACTGTGTCCCTTTCCTGACACTGTTGAGAGATGACTCCCCTGGAGAAGTGTTCTCAGGCACAGAGCCTCCAGGAGGTGCATGTGGGCCAAGCAGGAAGGGGAAAGGGGCCCCGACTCCTTTCACCACCTCAGGACCCCACAAATCAGGGCCGGCAGTGGAAGGGAGAGGCTGCTGGTGTCCTGCCTGGGAGGCAGAGCAGAAGGTGCCCGGTGGAGGGGGGCGGGAGAACTGGCTGGGACTGTCTGGAGGTTGGCGTGTCCCTTTAATTTCGCCATTCATCCATCCTTCTCCCATCTTCCAGCCGTCTGTCCCACACCCAACCCAAACACAGTTGAGGTCCTGGTGCTGGAAGTGGGGGGCACAGAGATGGAGTGGCTCAGGCCCTGCCTCCAGGGCTCCAGGCTTGGTGTGCGTGGGGAGGCTGACTGGGAGGAAGCTATTGCCACATTGGTGCCCTGAGGCAGGTGGACAGCCCGCCTGAGGGTCAGCAGGTTTCATGTGAGTTGGCTCTTGATGAAGGTAGGAGGAGACATCAAAGGAGCAGTGGAAGCGACTGTCCTGAGCTCTGTGGGTGGAACTCCCCAGGGTTCTCAGTGCGTGAGAACTCTAAGGGGAAAGTGAGGGCGGGAGCCAGCTGGGGCACAGCCTAGGCTGGCGGGAAGGCTGGTGCCTGCCAGGGTTCCAGTTCTGCCTCAGCCCCTATTCTCAGTAGAAGGCCCACCGGGAGCGGCCTCTGCTGGGCCCTGCCCTAGAAGACAGGCGGTGAGGGGCTCTGGAGATGGCCCTGGGCCAGGGGAGGCTCAACTTCCAGCTCTGCCGCCACTTGCCCGGGACCTGAGTGGGACTGCTCTCTGCAGTCTTGCCCTGAGCAAGATTCACAGGCTGGTGGGGAGACCTCACAAATGACCACTGAGGGGACGGCTTTGCAGGGAGGGACGGAAGGGGTCAAACAGTCTGAGGATCAGGGAGGATGTGAGTGAGAGAAGAGGTGAGGGGAGGACATCCCAGGCAGAGGGAGGAGCCCGAGGAGGCGGAGGTAGGAAGGAGCAGGCCGGGCACACTCACGGCCATTGTGGCTGCACAGGAGGCTGGGGAGAGGACAGTAGGGGAGGTGGCCATTCTCAGTAGGGTCAAAACTCCCTGAAGAAGAGACGCAGAGAAAGTGATCAAGCATGTTGTTCTCTGTGCCAGGCCTGGGCTGGGTATGCAGGTGACCAGTGAGCCCAGGTACTGCCCCAAGGCTGGACAAGGATACTGAAATTTGGAGAAAAGAAAATTTAAGCAATTTTTAAATAACTCACCACAGCCCCAAAGTGGCAAGGAGACCAGTAAGGAGCTTTTGCTGCTGAGGGGTAGGGGGTCTTGGTGCTGAAGGTGGTGCCCAGGTATCCAGTTGATGCCAAGAGGGTTGGCTGGGTTTGAGATGGGAGGCTCTGCAGGAGGAGACTGTGGGGACGGGTGACCGAGGTCATGAGCTGATGGTGCAGGTAGTGGAGCCTGTGAAACGTCACGTGGCCCATGTGGTTTTGGAAAGAGAGCCTGAGACACACTTAGAGTTGGGAATAAAGATTGCCCAGGAGGGGAGGTACCAGCAAAGTATAGAATGGGGGCCTGGGACGCTCCCTTGAATTCTCCCCCTTATTACCAACATGTTCTGGCTCAGGCCACAGCCCTTCTGCTCCCCGGGCCCCTGGCCCCCAGACTCACAAACGTGCAATCTGTCACCACTGAGTATCTACATAGCTCATCTAATCCCACAGCCACCAGGGAGGTAGGGGCTGTTATCAGCCCCATCAGATGAGATCAAACTGAGCCACCATGAGTCCTGATGACCTGCTCAGATCAAAGCAGGGCCCAGGGGTGCTTGACACTCATGACCATCACCCCCTGCTGTGTCACACCTTTTACAGAGGGAGAAACAGGTCCCAAAAGGGCAGTGGCTTAACTGGGGCTGCCCAGCATGTCCAAGGAAGAGCCTGGCCCTGAGCCCAGCCATGCTGAACTCAAACACTGTGGTCAGGTCTCACCTAGCTGCACCCTCCATGATAGGACCCCTCCTGGGAGCTGCTGGAGGTGGGAGGGGCATGAGGCTTGGCATCTCCGTAAAGACAGACCCCAGCCCCAGCAGCCAGCCCTTTGAAGGAAGCTGGGGGAGGGGGCACTGTGGAATCTTTGGAATGGAATGTGCTTTGTTTCCAGAGTTCCAGGCTAAAAGAACAAAAGGATTTGGGGAACAATGGAGACCTGGGGCTTCTGGGACAGACAGGGCGGGACAGGGAGCAGCAGGGCTGGGTAGGCTGAGCAAGGCCCTGGGGTACAGGTGGTTCGGAAGAAACCACAGACCAGACAAGGAGTGGCCTCCTTTTTCCCCAGACCCCATGGGTGCCAAGCACCTGCTCCTGGGAGGATGCTGGCTGTGGTATCCCTCTGGGTACAGGATACTTAGAGGTCCCATAAAGGCTCTCACCTCCACGATCTCGGCAGGCCCCAGAAGCCCATAGGATGGACTTAGTGGTGATTGTCATACCATTTTACATACTGGGAAACCAAGGTTCAGAGAGGCAGTAATTACTCAGTCACTCAGCACATCAGGGTCCACTACCTTTGATTCTGTGTTTTGTCAATACCGCAGGAACTTTCTGCCACCCTGATCCCAGAGAACCTGTGGGAGGCCAATCAACTCAGGACAAAAACACCATCAACACCACAGGGTGGGACTGGTTCCCTGGATCACTGAGTGTGGGGTAGCCAGCATTCTGCTAACTCCGCATCTCCCCCTCCATGCCCTTCCCCACTTTTCCTTGCGTTGTGCGACTTCAGCAGCATTGGGAGTTTCTCTCTCCCTCCCTTTTGGAACAGCAGCCTGGAAAGAAGAAAAGGGTGAGGGCTGTAGCGTCAAGCTGGAGGGTGAGGGTGAGGGCTACAGGGTCCAGCTCTGCTGCTTCTGCCTCATGACCTTGAGCAAGTCACTTCTCTCCTGCTTCCTTTGATAGCTGCTGTGAGGATCTCATGAGACGCATCATATGAGAACCCTGGACCCTGGGTGCAGTCTTTCTCCCCACATCCTTCTCTCCACTCCCCTCTGTCCCCAGCAGGTCAGCAGAGTCAGGCCAGTAGGGAGCCAGGCTGGGCCCAGGGCTGTGCTGAAGCAGAGGAGGGTCCACCTTGCCCTGGCACAGGCTTCCAGGCTCTGCTCCCGAGGGGGTGCCCTAGGGTGTCTGCTGGGGTCCTGCTGGATGTCCTTGGTGGAGTCTCTGGCACAGAGAGGCTGTTCATCCCTGGTTAGGCCCCTTTGGTTAGTTGGTAGCCCCTACCCACTGCTTCCTGGGAATTCTGATGCACTAGCACTGATAGGCCTAACTCTCAGTCTCACCGCTCATTTCACCCTGTGTGACACTGCCTCGGTCTGTTTTGTGTTGCTGTAACAGAATACCACAGGCTGGGAAATTTATAATTTATAGACCTAATTTCTCTCAGTCCTGCAGGCTGGGAAGTCCAAGAATGAGGGGCTGGCATCTAGTGAGGTCTTCTTGTTATGTCATCCTATGGCAGAAGGAAGAAAGGAGAGAGAGGGAGAGAGAGCAAGAGAGAGAGAGAAAGGAAGAGAGAGAGAATTCACAAGAGAAGGTAATATCCATCTTTTTTATTTATTTATGTTTTTGCAGTTTCCGGCTAGGGCTGGGTTTGAACCCACCACCTCCAGCACATGGGACCGGCGCCCCACTCCTTTGAGTCACAGGCGCCGCCCTTTTATTTATGTTTTTGAGGCAGAGTCTTGCTCCATTGCCTGGGCCAGAGTACAGTGGCATCATTGTAGCTTATAGCAACCTCCAACTCCTGGGTTCAAGCAATCCTCCTGCCTCGGCCTCCCAAAATGCTGGGATTATGGGCAGGAGCCCCCTCCCTTGGACCAAAGTCACCTTCTTTTTTTAAAGCTTTACCAAAGGTATGCACTAGCTTTATTATAGGGCATGCTCCTCAGAGTCAATATAAAAAAGTCCAATCAGTTTAATAAAAGTAAAAAAAAAAAAAACGGAAAACTGAGCTGTGACTGTCCTTGGAAGTCACCATTCACCTAGCTCAAGGACCCTTACTTCTTCTGGGGTGTGTCCAGCTTCTGCATGCCCTGCATCTTGTCCAGCAGGCCAGAAATGAAGGCTCAGTGGGCTTATAATAGTCAACCAGCAGCAACTTGACCCTGGCAGCCTGGGTATGGTCATCCTCCACATCCAGGAGCTCATCCATATCAATCTCCAGCTCAGGGATCTCCTCTTCCTAGCAGTCTTAGAGGCGCTGCTCCAGAATCCACTCCTCCAGGTCGAGTGGCTTCATAGCTCCTTGTGTTTATACTTGGCAGTGACCTTCTCTTGACGTCTTGCTGGGCCCTCACCTGCAGCCGCAGGGGGGGCTCTGAAAATACATGCTGGAGCCCTGGGCCCGGCCCAGTGACTGGGGTACCAACACAGCCACCACACAGGACTGCTGTCTGCCATGGGCCACATGCAAACACTGGGACCCTCCCTGCTCTGCCACCTCCAGGATGCCCACTGGTAGCACTGGACAGCTGGTTCAAGCTAGCTCAGGGGCTCTGCTCTGCAGTGGGGGCAGCAGCAGGGGCCCAAACTCATCATTTTATTGATATAAGGAACCTGCTCCCATGATAATGGAATTAATCAATTCACTCCAACCTCATTGCCTAGTCACCTCCCATTAGGCCCCACCTCCCAACACTGTCGCATTGGGGATTAAGTTTCCAACACATGCTTTCTGGGGGACACATTCAAACTGTAGCAAATATGTTCTCCCAAACACACACACTTACAGAGACACACATACTCCTTTATCACTGTGGTCCTCATCATCCATCCCACATTTATTAACAACCTGTTAGCTCCAGGCCTGGCGCTGGGGACTCTGCCATAGAGAGGAGTCACACTCAGGAGTCCCAGAGCTCAGGGGTCCCCAGGCACGCAGTCAAAGGGCACAGACTCAGACAGTGATAGTGCAGTGTGATCAGGGCTGGGAAGCCCTGCCTCTGTGTGAACCCAGAGTGAGGAAGCCCCAAGGGGGCTGGAGGAGTTGTCTTCCGTCTGAATCCCGGAGTGAAGCACGGAGATGTGTTCACAGAGGTGGGGCTGGTGAGCAGGAGGCTGCTGGGCAGCGGGAACTGCACTTCCCGGGTGTTGGAGGGGCGTCTCAGCAGGAGCAGCTAGCCCAGGGGGGTGGGAGGGGTGTCAGCTGAGAGGGAGACTCCATCCACAAGCTGGTCAAGCTTTTCTTGGGGTGGCTGGTGACTGCCCCTGCCTGAGGCGCCACCCAGGTGGACTGTTCTAGTCTGCGGACCCCAGACCGTTTCAGAAAAGCCATGTCAGGATCACACTAGAGCCAGAAATAAGTTTCCTGATGTAGATGGGCATCCTAGTGTCCAGAGAGGGCTGGGGACTTCCAAGATCACATGGAGGCAGGGACAGGGCCTTTTTAGTCGGCCCACTGAAGCCCCCTCCAGTGCACCAGTGCCCCTATCCCCACCCTGGAGACCCACCTGCAGCAAGGCTGAGGCACCCTTAGCTGAGACTAGCTGCCTGCTTGGGCTTTCCCCCAAATATTCACACAGAGTCCTAGAGCAGATGGGCACAAGGACAACCGGCCCTCATGAGCACTCTGCCCCCATGATGTCCCTGCCCCCACACTTTCCATCTGTGATCACTGGCGGCAGAAAGGAGCAGTTCATGTTATTATTATTTTCCCGGCTGACCTGTTATTATTTTCCCGACTCACCCTCCAATCACACAGTGGCAGTGCTGCTGCCATCCTGTTTGGGAACTGGGGGCCCCTTATCTAAGCAGATCACACTCCTGCTCCCACCTGGAGCCCTGCCAGAATGGCTACACTGGTGCTCCAAGGTCATGTATCAATAACAACAACAGGAGAAAGCGCGCGTTCCCACCAAGGACGGTCACACACATTGTCCCCCTGGACACTTCCACCAACCAAAAGGCCAACTTGGCAGAAGCTAAGGCCTAAGAGGATAAGGGGCTGACCCAAGACCACCCCACAGATCCCAAGTTTCAAGGCTCTGACACCCTTACACTACCCCAGACAGGAACAGGGGAGGTTCCAATCCTGCAGCCTCATGGCTGAGGGCCCCGCTATTCCTTCTCCCCGCTGCTCCCTTCTCTACTCAGAGTGGGGTGCCCTATGAGGCTGCCCAGGTCAGGGGTGGATCTGGGGCTCCACGGGGTCCTCTGCCCCGCACCCTGACAGCCTGGTGCTGACATGCCAGGCCTCCTCCTTTCTTGTTCAACCTGCCTTCCCCTTTGGGGGTCTCTCTGGGCACGTGGACTTTCCCAGGAGCTGCCGGTGCCCTCCTCCTTAGCCTGCCGTGGAGACCCAGCCTGTCGTCTCATGCTTAGTTCTTTCTGGCTCGAATGCAGCTGTGGAGCTGTCATCGCAACTTTTGATGACATCTTTACTTTTTTGTGTACTGTTGTTCAAGTGCCCAGTCTGGCCCCAGTCATCTCTCTCAGCCTTTGAACTTGGCCAGGGTTGGGGTTGGGTCACCCCCTGTCTGGGCCTCCCCACAGGTGTGAGGCTTCCAGCAATTCCTCCCCTAGCCACTGCCCCCTGTTTCACCCCCCTCATGTGCAGACACCTGCTGAGTGGTCTTCAGTGACAATACATTCCCCTTGGCCAGCAAATATTTGCCACCTGTGGTTCAGCCCACCTGGAGGCCACCCAGGATAAGGGCAGAGGGAAGAATGGCCAGGCCCACAGCAGGGAGGCCCCGCTTTGGAGAACCACCTGCTCTCAGCTCCACAGTTACACTGGAGCTTGTCCAGAGGAGACAAAGTTGGATAGATCCCCCAGTGCTTCCTGTGAACATCTGGCTGAAACTGTTACACATAGACAGTGGTATCAGAGGTGATTGAAAACATACATATACAAAATCCTGTAGAATGGTACAATGAACCCCGGGTAGTGACCATTCAACTTCAGCTATTATGAAAAAGAGCCAGTCACTTCCATCTCCAGCATGAAGCCTTCACTCATCCCTACATTTTGGCTACCCCGTTGGCTTCTCCTAGGACCCTGGAATTCATCAAATGCAGGCCAGAGGCTAGTCTGTTTGGGTCCCCAGTCCATGCCAGGGTATAGCCCGTTTTAGGCTTGAATCACCAAAGAAGGGGAAAGAGGAAGTATCTTCTGAGTATCAACTCTGGTTATGTAGTTCTCCCCTGGATTATCTCCTGTGAGGGAGGGGTTATTAGCCACACATTACAGTTGAGGAAATGGAGGCACAGAGAGGTTGATTATCTTACCCAAGGGCACACAGCACTAAGTGGAAGAGGCAGGTTGGGAGCCTACATCTATCAGTCCAGTCACAAATGGCTCTGTAATCTGTGTTAATCCACTCCAGAGAGAAAGGCTTTGCCATGTTTTTGTTTTTGAAGAAGGAGTCAACTTGGGGAGCAGCTTGGGGATCCCCAATCCTGATCCTATTCCCATGGCCTTGCCTTAGTCAGTTGGGTGGGTGACAGTGGGGAGGTGGCACCCCACTCCTCCACAGGAGCATCCCTTCCACACCTGCCACCACTGCCAGTCTCCTTAAAGAGACTGTCTTTCCTTCCTTCCTTCCAGAGAGGAAAGCCTGTCCTCAGCCTTGGACCTGTTGGGGCCCTGTGTAGTCCAGCTGTTGTTCTGTCCCCGTCAGCACTTGAGGGGGCACAGGGCATGGGGAAGCTAACCCCTCATAGACTTGGGGACCTGATAGGATGACTCACCTACTTTACAGATAGAAAGACTGAGGTCTGGAGAGGGGAAGAGGCTTTGGAAGCAATTCTGAAGTAGTCCTTCTCATGTGTATGCTGTACCTTTGTTGGAAGGAGACCTAGGTCCTTATTCCAGCCTCTGGCCCTGATTGCTGGTGGCAAGGGTTATTATTTAATTATCATAACAACCCTATGAGATAAACATGGATATTAATCCATCTATATGGGGCAGCTGAAACACAGAGAGGTAAAGAAGACCTTGCTCAAGGTCATAGAGACGTGGCTGGGATTTGAACCCAGGAGCGTGGCTCCAGAGTGTCCATGCTCAGCTATTCTGCTCTTTCTAGTTGCTGGCCTTTCAAGGGGGCTGGAGAATGCTGCTCCTTGTCTGAAGTCCCCATTATCCCTCCTAGGGAATACCTTATCCAGCTCACCACCCTCCTACCCATTCTACAAAGGAGACTTTGATGGACTATTTGCCCCCATGTTCTAGAAAGAGCCGGGAAGAAGGAGGGCCCAGGTGGTGCTGCTCTATCCTCTGGCTCTGCCAAGAGCCCCCCAACCTGCCCAGGGTGAGAGTCCCCATTCCAGGCCACGTGGGCCTCCCCATGTCATCCTGCTTGCAAAGCCAACAGACCATGATGTCTGTAGACCGTGACCTCTTCCCAGCAGATGGCAGCTCAGCTCCGGCATCTCCATCACCAACACCAGGTCCAATGCCTCAGTGCGCTCGGTGGGGCCCAGCCCCCTGCCTCCTAAAGCCCACCCATGTGAGCCAGGTGGGGCTGCGGGTAGTGAAGGAAGCTCGGGATGGAGGGGCAGACTGGTGTGCAAGCTCAGCTGGGCAGCAGTGTGGCTGTGTGACCCTGGGCAAGTGACTGAGCTCTCTGAGCCTCCCTTGCCTCACCAGTTTATTTGTAGCGGCTCTTTCAGGGAGCCAAGGTATGTGAGACAGGCTCTGTACAGGGTAAACTGCTGTGCAGGTGGGAGGGGCTCCCGCTATGCTCCTGTTCTCTCTCATGACCCATTTGTCATGACCCATTTGTCCCGCCCTTTCCAAGTGACCCCTGTGGTCACGTCACATTGACGAGGAATGCTCTTGTGCGCTTCAAGGCCCATTGCCCTGGCTCAAGCAGGGGCCACGTCTGCACACACTGTCACGCAGAGAACCCAGACTGTCCCAGGCAGGTGGGGGCTTTGGGGAGCCCCCATTCATCCCCCCACTGCCTATGCCTGGCAGGCAAGAAGGCCTGGATGGGTGGGAAGCTGGCCCAGGTCGGGGGCAAGTGAGTGCAAGAGAGGGTGTGGGCTGCAGGGAGGGGGGCCGGGGTCTGTGTGGAGCTGCAGGAAAGCACAGCTGCAGGCCTGGAGATGGAGGACAGAAAAGGGCCACCCAGCTACGCACGTTGGCCCTATACCAGTCTGGGGGCCAGCCTCCACATTGCTGTCCGGGGGGATTTGTATGTTTATTAAGACAATTTTTTGCTCTGAGGAAGGGGTGCCTTTTTGTCATTTATATCTTTCTTCCTGTATCTCCAGCACATCCAGGGACTACTCCAGGGCAGGCAATGGATCTGATATCTCTGTCCGGAGAGCCCAGGACAAGTCCTGCCACAGAGAGAACCCTTGGCAAGCATTTGCTAAGTGACTGAGTAACCTGTGTCCCCTGCAGCTAAGGACCCTGTTCAGGTCCTGGATCCAAAGAAGCCCCTCAAGTCCTAGACAAATGGGGGTGGGGGACATCAGAAATATCCAGGTGGGTCAGGAAGGACATTTTTGTCCCACTGTGAGCCAGAGCCCACAGTGTGGGTGGTGTCCCCTCTGCCCACCTGAGATCCCCCCCACCGGGGCTATCTACAGGTCTTCTAGTTATGCACTACACAGGGGCCAATGAGGGGCTGGGGCTGAAGTCCAACTGGTGTCTGCCCTTTGGACTTGGACCTCCCCACAGAGTCTCCCAGGCCTCCCAGCACTCCCTTGGGCCTGGGTTTTGCAACTGGAACAGACTTAAAGTTTGGAAAGCATCATCGTGACGCTGATACAGGACATGAAGACAAGGTGGTGAGAGGTAATCCATCCAGACAACGCTAGTAGAAGGCTCAGCTTTGCCACTCACCAGCCTTGTGGTCTTGAAAAAGCTACTCACCTTTGAGCCTCAGTTTCACAACATTTAAAAAAATTGAAATATAATTGTCAGAGTGTCAAATACACCAATCTCAATTATTTTCCATATGTAATACCTGTGTAACTTTTACCCACATTAAGGTGATGGTTTTTATTCCCCTGAAAAGTTCCCTTGATGTGCCTCAGTTTCTTAATCTGTAAAATGTGGGAAATAACTTCACAGACTATCGTGAAGGTGAAATGAGAAGAGACTTGACAATTTTTTAGTGCAGTACCCAGTACACAGCATGTGCTCAATTCATGTTATTTCCCTCTCACATTCACTTAGCAACTTAGCAATTTCTGCCTTGTCTGAGCTTCTCAACAGGCTATATTTTACCCCTCGGAAACTGAGACTTTATGAGTCCTGGCTTTGCTGTGTGACCTTAGGAAAGTCACTTTCCTTCTCTAGGTTAATGAACAGGTCAGATTAGATGATCCCTGGGTTTTATCTGACCTCTGGAGTCTGTTTAGGTTCTGGGATCTGGACCCTGGGACCCGGGACTGTTCCCATTCAGGTCAGGGTGGCATGGGCCCGGGACTCTGTGGGTTGTGCATATCGGGAGAGGAGGGAGGCAGCTGTGTCTTGGCTGTCAGCCGGCCAGGTCAGCCCCTGGGGCACTCCCATCGAACCCCACCTACATATGAACTTACTCTCAGCCTAAAATCACACATGAGGCGCTTTTAGGGATCTATTTACCTCCCCTGTGGCCTCCCGACCCATTTTACATTCGTCAGGAAGAAATTGGAGGAGCCGGAGTTGCCCTTCCTCACCTCGACCACCCTTGGGACATTGTTGGATCAGACAGGAGTGGAGGTGACAACAGAGAGAGGAATAAATCTTGAAAGACAAAGCTCCACATTTCCTCCATTGAGTATAAAGCGATGCATTCCAATGCCTTCTCAATTCCACTGAGGGGCACGGAGGCTGGAGACAGGAGAGGGGGACAGAAATCTAGATTTTCTTTTCTTTCTTTCTTTTATTTGAGGGTGGGGGGGACAGAATCTCAAGCTGTCGCCCTGGGTAGAGTGCTGTGGCATCACAGCTCACAGCAACCTCCAACTCTTAGGCTCAAGTAATCCTTGCCTCACTTCTTTTTTTTTTTTTTTTCTATTTTTAGTAGGGATGGGGTCTCGCTTTTGCTCAGGCTGTTCTCAAACTTGTGAGCTCAAGCAATCCACCCACCTTGGCCTCCCAGAGTGCTAGCATTACAAGAGTGAGCCACCACGCCAAGCCAGAAATCTAGATTTTCATTAAAAGACCCTGATCCCCCAAGAGCAGGGAAGCTCAGCTGTGGCCCACTCTCAAGGCAACTGCATCCTGGATTTACTGCCTGCGGGCTGGCCCAGAGTCTGACATTGTAGCTGCCATCCATTGTGCTGTCTTATACTCCCTGCAGGTAGTGAGGCCAGGAAGTTTTATAGGGCATGACCCCCTGTTGTTGGAAGGCTCAAGTAAAAGGCTCAAGTAAAGAAGAGAAACATACTGGGCAAGGAAGTTATGTGAACACCCTGGCATGGCTAGAGGCCAGATGGGTGAGAGTCTGAGTTTGGGCCCCCTCTTCTACTAGCTGCTTGATTTTGGACAAGTTGGCTGTTATCAGAGTTCCAGTTTTCTTGTTACCAAAAACTTAGGGACTTAAACGACACTAATTTATGATCTTACAATGCTGTAGGCCAGAAATCCAAAAGGGGTCTCACTGAGTTAAAACTAAGGTGTCAGCGGGGCTGTGTTCCTTTCTGGAGGCCCTGTGGAGAATGCATTCCCTTGCCTTTTCCTAAGTCTTGCTTCTAAGGCTGCCTGCATTCCTTGGCTCACAACCCCTTCCCTCTTCAAAGCTAGCAATGGCCAACTGAGCCTTTCTTGCCTCCCGTCACTCTGACGCTGGATCTTCTGCCTCCCTCCTCCATTTTCAAGGACCCTTGTGATTACATTGGCCTCATCCAGAAAGTCCAAGATTATGTCCCTATTTTAAGGTTGGCTAATTAGCAGTCCTAATTCCATGTTTGATATTAATTCCTCTTTGCCATTTACTATACCATACTCGCAGGTCCCAGAGATTAGGATGTGGACATCTTTGGAGTGGGAGCAGATTCTTCCTACCATTTCATTCAAATAATTCAATCCTCCACCCCGGACTGGGAAACTTTGCTACCCCTATTCATGAGGGACTGGTCGGGACTATGGATTGGTAGACCTGTGCATTGTTTTCCTTTCTTCTCTCTTTCAAATGGGAATTGTTATTGTGGTTACCTTGTTTGCTCTCCTCCATTGTGGGGGAATAGAGTATTGGGTGATTTTTTCATTCAGCTGCAGATTGTAAGAATGCATCCAACTCTGAAGGAAAATAATGTTGTCACCCCGGGATTCTGAACTCAGTAATTATACAAGTCTTTGATTTGTCTTCTAGTTGAGGGACAGTCCCCTGATTTTCCAGGGATGTATAAAGAACTGAGATGTTTGAAGAAGACAATGCTAGGTGCAGAGGGGCAGGGCACCAATGGTGATAATTCAAGTCCCTGACATCTGAGGACATGGCTTTGTAGGGGGCTTCAGGGTCTGTCCTGAGTCCCATACATCACATGCTGTGGAGAGGTGACTGCTTTGCTCAATTTCCAGAGGGGAGTCCTCTGGTTTGGGTCTGGGGAAAGAGTCTTTTGTCATCTGTCCTGGGCTTCCATTTTGCTCCTTCTTCTTCTAAGATGTGTGACATTGGGCAATTCACATCACCTTTCTGAGCTTCAATGTACCCCACAAATGGTAGCTACCACCATCATCATAGCATCACCATCAGTATCCTCGTCATCGTCATCATCATCATCGTGGTGAGCTCAGGTGTAGACTCCACTCTTCTTTCCATTCTTTCTCCTACTGCAGCCAACACACCAGAAGTCTAACTCTTCTCACTGCTGTCTTTGGGATTTATTTCCCTGTAGCTTTGAGCCTAGACTCTGATCCCTGCCCTGCAGAAGGAAATGTTCGATCCTTTGCCTCAGGGATGGTATACCTGGTATATAGAAGAGGCTCCCGAAATGTTTGCTGAAGGACTGAGTGATAACCCCCAAGGATTGAACTCCCAGAGTGAGCAGCCTTGTGCCATAGCAAGGGCCCCAGCCTCTGGGTGGAGACCTCTGTTGACCACATGTGAAGAGGCAGCAGAAGTAATAGAGTTGGGGAGATTCAGAGTTGTGTAGTGAGGCCGACAGAGGCTGCACATGATCAGCTTTCCCATCAGTGGTGAGCTGGGGCTTGCCCAAAGATCCGTGCCCAGGGCCTGACTCTCAAAACCCATCACATTCAGTGCCCACAAATCTGCATGTTTATTTTCATCTGAATGTCTTCTTTATTTTACTGATTTCTATTTACAACAGAGATTTTTGCTCTTTAAAATAATATTGGATAAGCCAAGAAATAGTAGCAGTCATTCCTGAAGTATTTTCCAAAGCCAGTCATGAACTCTATTGGAGTGCCAGCCTTGCTATTATACTACTCAAAGACCCCAGTGAAAGTCATTACACGGGTAAGCTGCAAACCTATAAGCAAATGTGTCAACTATGAACAATCAAGTAATTCCGCGATCCTTGTTGGATATTAGCCAAGCACTGGATATTAGCCAGCTAAGTGAGTTGCACAACGCTCTCCCTGGAGGGGGATTGTTGGATGGGAGGGATTTTCCAGCTCGTGACTTGGATGAACCTGGAGTTATTTCCCTATCGAGCAGCCCCAGCCTGAGAGGCACCAGCAGCCTCAGCTGAGGGGTGGCTGGGATGGAGTGGGGGTGTGGGCCAGTCTGTCCAGGCCTAGGCTGGTGGTGTGGCCCTCAGAAGTCTCAGTAGGATTTAGGTCTACATAGCAGCTCAGGGGAGCCCTCTGGAAACCCAGCCTTCTGGGTGGGGAGGGAGTTGGTTGCTAGGGAAACAGGGTACCCCTGGTCCAGCAGAGAGAGGGCCAGAGCTGGAGGAGAGGCCAGAACACCACGGGAGGAGACCCCAGTCCCTTGAAGCTGAAGGGCCCAGGGTGGGGGAGGAGGATGTCGTTTGGGAAGAGGGCAGGAAGGGGGATCTGGCACAGGCCGCGGCTGCCTGGTCTCAATTTACTTGTGAGGAGCCTCCTAATAGCCGGGTGAGAGCTGTGCACGCTTTCCTGAGAGCCTGCTAAGTGTTTATGGAATGATTTGTGAGGAGAAGTTTCTTTGGAAGCAGCTTGGGGAAGGTATGTTATTAAGAGCTCTTTCTCTGAGTTCCCCTTGGCCCGCTTCCCCCAGGCCCCTGGGGTCTGGGCAGCCCATGGTCACAGCAGCTGTTTGCTGTTTTGTAGGCCAGGGAGCCGGGGCGCACACTCAGGCTGGGGGAGACAGGGAAGTAGGGTGATTTCCTCCTCCCCACAGTGCTATGTTGCGGCCCAGGAGGGCTGGGGCAGGGTGGGAGTCTTCCTCTGGAGGAGGACATGCAGTCTGCCACATGGCTGAGGAGGAGAGAGGCCAGCGGGCCCAGGGCAGCCAAGAGGTAAGGCATGGTGGGTGATGGGGACTGAGAAGGGCTGATAGCAATCTAGTAATATGGAAGTTGCTGGTGAGGGATGAGACAGGCCAGAAGGATGGGGAGGGCTAGTGAGAAGGGCTAGTTTGCCTTCTCCACTAGATGGGCTGTCTCTCATCTTCATATCCTTCAGCATCAGTGGGCGCTCAGGGCTGGCCCAGAATCGGGGCACAGTGCGGTGAGTGGTGGGCCCCAGTTGCTCTGAGCGGTGACTGACTCCCTCCCCCCCCCACGAACATTCCACCTAGCGTGGGGTCACAGGAGCCAGAGTAGGGCACAGTGAGGACGCTGCATTAGCCCTGGAAATTCAGTTAATTCTGAATCTTGGTCGGCAAGCCCAGACAATCTTCCTATCAGCAGAAATCTGCCTGACCTAGTTGCCACAGAGCAGCCCTTTCATCCTCAGGAGTTGGCAGCTGGCTACATAGGACCACCAGCAAGGGGCCAGTGACTGGCCATTTCCGATGCTCTAAGCCCTGTGCTAGGCATGTGGCCCCACCATGACCTTTGTCCCAACAGCCCTAGGGCATCAGGATTTTTACCTCTTCAGCTCTTATAGTGGAGAAAACTGAAGCCCAGAAATTGAAGCCACTCTGCTGAGGTCACACAGTAAGTGCCTGCACAGGTAGGGATCAAACCCAAGTGTTCAGAACTAAAACTGGTACTCTTCGCTGTAAACTATACTGGCCAAAGACACCCACCTCTGTGGTCTCATTTGGCACGTCTTTGTGACGTCTATCTATGTGTCTGACTCTCCAACTTGCTGGGAGCTCCCTGCGGATAGGGGTCAGGTTGGCTTCATCCTGGATCCTCAGGCCTGGACAGATGAGATGGATGGAGGAACAGGTGGATAGATAGCTGATTTCTAGGTCAAAATTTGGAAGATGGAATTCTGGGTGAAATTTGTGGAATTTGTATGAGCAAATTGGTAAATCCATGACATGATGAGGGTCTTAGAGATTGGCCTGCCTGCGGTGAAGGGGTACACATTGGGGCAGTGGGTCTCAATAGGTGCCAAGTATCCAACCAAGGAGTGGCTCTTAGATGCCACAGTGATTGGAGGTTTCCACTGGCGTTTTGTGAGTGTGGACATTTGAAATCTTATGGGACATTTGTGACTGAAAAGCCTGTTTATAATTACCTGTGGTTTTAATCTAAGTCTGTTTTATATATAAACACAGTTATTATTAGCATGATTCTAACATATTCTGAATTTTCTAGGACTACAACTACCTTGTAAATTGAAGGAAGATTGTCCTTTGTTCAGAACGTTATTTAGACTGGTTCACCATTTAGAGTATGTCACCCACAGCAACACTTCTCATGATACTTGAGGACCAATATGGGACACATGACCCAGTCTGCATATACAGCAGTTATAATCACGGTGAGCCTACAGATCCTTCTATCATGTCTTCTAAAGTAGTCAGCCCTGAGCTCTAAAATAATGAAATACGCATTTTTTATTTTTTGAGACAGGGTTTCATTCTGTTGCCTGGGCTGGAGTACAGCGGTGTCATCATAGCTGACAGCAACCTCAGACTGCTGAGCTCAAGTTATCCTCTTGCCTCCTGAAGAGCTGGGACTACAGGTGCACACCACTACACCTGGCTCATTTTTTTATTTTTTGTAGAGGCAGGAGCTCACTGTGTTGCCCGGGCTGGTCTTCTTGCCTCAAGTGATCTTCTTTTCTCAGCCACTCAAACTGCTGGGATTACAGGCATAGCTATTGTGCCTGGCCAATATGTGCTTTTATTATTCTAAGTTACTCTCCATGAATTTCATTTCAGTGCTATTCAGTGTTGTCCCGGAGCCAAGTCACATGAGAGAAGATTGTGTGCATTTCTTCCCAACTCTGCTCAGTGTCCTCATGTTGGTAGTGTGAAATCAGCCATGATGGAAATATTTACACCATGGAAATTGACAAATGATATAAATCAAGGATTTCTTTTCCCATCAGAGAAATTACTTTTAAACATTTACCAGCTCACCACTGGCATCCTAGCTTTTTTGCTGTGTGTAGAAGCAGGTTACATTAACTACGAAGACCATGTCAGCATAGTAAAGGGGCATTGGGCCCCACTCTGTGGAGACCCACAGACGGAGGGAAACCACGACGGCTATGGAGGCAAAAACCTGCCTCTGGCAGGTGAGAAGTGGGCACCTGAAGGAGCCAGGGAGCTCTGAGTTCTTGACAGGAGGCCTGTGAATGGGGAATTAAACAACCGCAGAAGAGTCTGCTGTACCCTCCACACAAGGAGGCGGGTAGGTAGTCCCTACTCTTTCCCTCTGAAGAATTAGCAATTAGCAATTTTGCATGGCTGATGCTGGGGCTGTTGGATTGTGCTGGGCTATTTCATTGCTTGTAGTTTTGACAGATAAAACTGGCCAGGAAAGGGCGGCGCCTGTGGCTCAGTGAGTAGGGTGCTGGCCCCGTATACCGAGGGTGGAGGGTTTGAACCCGGCCTCCGCCAAACTGCAACAAAAAAATAGCCAGGCATTGTGGTGGGCACCTGTAGTCCCAGCTACTCGGGAGGCTGAGGCAAGAGAATCACCTAAGCCCAAGAGCTGGAGATTGCTGTGAACTGTGACACCGAAGCACCTTACCCAGGGCAACAAAGTGAGACTCTGTCTCTTAAAAAAAAGACCAGAAAAGGAGAGGCCAGGTGGCTTTGACAGAGACCTTATGCCAAGTGCTTCTCGTGTGTTACTTCTCCACCCCCCACACCTCCAGTGGAAGGTCATCTCATTTTTCCCCATTTTTAACATAAGAGGACAAACCCAGAGAGAGAGAATTTAACTTGCCCCGGGTCACCCGACTAGCAAGTAGAGGAGTTGCGACCAAAAGCCAGGCTCTCTGACTCCCAGCCAGGTTCTTAACCCCACACTCAAACTTTCAGAGGGAAGATGCTATCTGTTCAACTCCTCCTTTTGGTGAAGTCCAATGTCTAGGTCAGAGCTGGAAGGGACCAGAGAAGTGACCTAATCCTATGATTCTCAACAGTTCATAAATCCACCCCACCCCCAACACACAACAGCTTCATTATCAAAGAGACCAGTCCCACCAAGAAAGAAGCAGAGGCCCTCTTTTTCTAAGGAGGACTGTTTCTGTTGGTCTGTTTATCATGTAGGTAGGGGCAGAGTGAATAATGGTGATTTCAGTGGAGTTATTGAGAGCCAATGTTATTGCTATGACTTTAAAACACAAACAGAAAAAGAATCTATTAGTCACTAAGGACTGTAATAAGCTTGTTGAGTAATCAGCCTGCCGGCCATGGTACCTGGGAACCACAGTATGATAAATGAAATACCACAGCCAAATTCTTGGGCACTTGCAGGAGGGTGTTGGGTCAGTGCAGCAAGGAGACCATCATTCTAGAAACCCTGCTTTCTACCAATGGACTGAGGACCCTATTCTACTTCAATTTCCCATTTCACAGACAGGGAAACTGAGGCCTAGAAAGGAGAATGATTTAGTCAATGTCACCAGCAGGTTCAGGACAGAGTCAGGGCTGCAAGCCAGTTCTTGCTGGCTGTCTATAGTCTGGGAGGACAGCAAGTGCTCACAGGCTACGACTGAGGTCACATGTAGTGTTCTCCATCGCTCTGTGACGTGCTTTCTTCCTCCCTCTGATATTCCCTGTGTGACCCTAGACCCTTTCCCCTCCCCTTTGCAGATAAGTCTGCCAAGCTTTCCAAAGAGGCTTGGGGACAGGGTGTGGCTTCCGAAGCATCCAGAATTGGGGATGAGCTGGATGAAGACCAGGATTTGTGTCTCCTCTCATCTGTCCATTCACAGCTGTGTGGGTGGATTCAGATCCTCTCTGGGATTTGTCAAGTGGGCAGAGAAACCAAAGCTTTCCACAAAATCCAATCAGAGAGGGCCTGCTTGGAAGGAATAAAGACTGGGAAGGATGTGGCCAGAGATTTGATTCCTGAACACTTGAGATCCTAGCCACTAGTTCGAGCCAGTCATTTCCTTCACCTTGAAGGAAATTTCTCTTCAAATTTCCTTCAGAATTTACCTCTTCTGTAAAATGGGTATAGGGATGCTCATCCATTCAGCAAAACTTTAGTGAGTGCCCAGTCATCAAAGGTAATGCATCAGTGCTTACAATGTTCCAGTTTCTAAGCTAATTCATTCTCCGTGCATTCTCTCATTTGGATCTCACAACAACCTTAAAGCTACATTCTCTTTCCTACTCTAATGGTAAGGGAACTGAGGCTCCGAGAATTCTCACAGCATATCCAGGATTGCACCACACATCCAGGATCCATATGTACCACATTCTAAAGGTATTTTAAGTTGGATTATGGCATCAACTCAAGCAGAAATCTGAGGCTAAACCATGGAGAGATGGAGACCACCCTTAGAGAAGGCTGCTGCACCCTGGGCACAGAACAGAGTCCTGGAGCCCAGTCAGCCCAGGCTGCAAAGACGTCTGGTCACTGTGTTGTGACATCATTGGTCACCTGAATGCCAGGAGGTCCCATTAGCAGAACTGGAAGGCGCAGAGGTTTCCCAGTCAACATGGGTCAACCCAGGATGGACAGACAAAATGGAGTTAGAAGCAGAATGTGGGTGGCAGGATGTCTCAGTTATTACCTAAGGGATTTTAATTTATAGAGGTTTCTGAGTGTCTAGGGTAAAGTTGTCTCTAGTGCAGAGGGCGAGGTCATCACCATCAATGAGGTCTTGGGTTGGGGTGATGTCATCTGAGGCGATGTCATCCCCAGGGCTGAGCTTCTGGGCCAGGAAAGTGTCTCCTGGGATGTGGGATTGGGATTTTCTTTCTCAGTAGATACCCACTTGTGTTGTATGGGCTTCAGTACTTGCCATGTTTGGTTGAAACAATAGCTCATTTAGAGTGTTTGGACCCCAGACTGCTAATCAATGAAAGTACCCAAACCAGTAGAACAAGACCGCAGTCACCAGAGTGGTGTGTAGCTGCTCTTAACAGGTCTGTTTTTGTTTTTGGTGGAAGTTTAGGTTAAAATGTGTCCCATATCAGATAAGCAGCTACCTGGCCTGTGGGGCAATCTATGATTAATGGGTCCCCCCCGGAAAGTGTGCACCCTCCAACTGGCCTCCAGCCCCCATGTGATGGGAATGAGAGGGAAAATTTATAAAGATAGGTTAAGACTCTGGCAAGATGGGAATTCATTTTAGGGGTTTATTTGCTGGGTTAGCATTTTAAAAGGAGTTGTGAGGAGACCATCATGTCTTTCAATTAAATTGGTTATCTGGGATTAATCAGAGATATGAAAGTTCTATTGAATGCCTTTTTCTTTTCTTTTTTTTTTTTTTGAGACAGAGCCTCAAGCTGTCACCCTGGGTAGAGTGCTGTAGCATCACAGCTCACAGCAACCTCCAATTCCTGGGCTCAAGCGAGTCTCCCGCCTCCGCCTCCCAAGTAGCTGGGACTACAGGCACCAGCCACAACGCCTGGCCATTTTTTGGTTGCAGCCGTCATTGTTGTGTGGCGGGCCCTGGGGCTGAATTCAAACCCGCCAGCTCAGGTGTACATGGCTGGCGCTTTAGCTCGCTGAGCCACAGGCGCCAAGCCTGAATGCCTTTTTCAAGAGCTCATTGTGTATTTTGAGAAGTGAAAATGTGTGCCTTGTTTACTACCAGTAATGTCTGTTAACTCCAAAAGGAATAAGGAGTGAACTAGAAAGGCCTTGCATTACTTTAGTATACGTAGAGATGTGATATTTTGACTTATGCTTTGGGTATCTGTGAGGCAAAAGATCACCCACATTCTTCATCCTGAAGGGGACAATTTCTAGGCAATTTCTAGTTATGACAAATATGAAGATGAAACTGCTTGTTGAGCAGGTCATCCAGTGCTAAGATGGTTGCCTGAAATTTCACCAAGTTGTGTGGTTCCTTGTGTCCTGTTCTTTTTTTTTTTTTTGAGACAGAGCCTCAAGCTGTTGCCCTGGGTAGAGTGTCGTGGCATTACAGCTCACAGCAACCTCCAATTCCTGGGCTCAAGCGAGTCTCCTGCCTCCGCCTCCCAAGTAGCTGGACCGCAGCCGCCCGCTACAACGCCCGGCCATTTTTGTTTTTTTTGTTGTTGTTGTTGCAGCCATCATTGTTGTTTAGCGGGCCCAGGCTGGATTTGAACCTGCCAGCTTAAGAGTATGTGGCTGGCGCCTTAGCCCGCTGAGCCACAGGTGCCGAGCCTTGTGTCCTGTTCTTTATCAGAGACATCCTGGCTGTACAGGATAGCAAGCAGCAGCCCCTTGTCAAGCTCTATCACCTATGATGGTTCCCATGGCCCACTAACTTCCATTCCTGTTCAGTTAACCCCAAGGGGCTCCCTAAGGTAGCCAAAGGGGTTGGCGGAAGGGTGACTTCCTCAGAGTCCCTGGTGCTCTGACAAGGGACTGAGGTCTGGGGAAGCCACCCCTTCCTGCAGGTAGAATATCCCAGAAGACCTAGATTTGGCTCCCTCCTGTCTTAGGGAGACTTTGGCAGCCATGCTGAACTTGTACTGCTTGTATGACCCAAAGCATAATGGGCAGCTGGGACTGGGAGCCACAGGGTCAGGGCTACAAGAGTTTGCATTTCTAAGAGAGCCCAGTAGATAGCCAGGCAGCAGGGAAGGAATCTGGCAACATGAGTGAGACAGCCAGAGCAGTGAGGCAGTGAGCATGCCGGCCAGTCCCTATTCTCTGTTATATTTCTCTTCCAGGAACTGGATTCTGTGCAGCCTCTTTGGAAGTCCAGGCCAGAGGAGCCTCTGGGAAGGGCATTGTAGGCCAACATGGCCACATGTTGAAGCATCTCTTACCCAGACACACCAGGAGCACAACGACCTCTGCACAAAGACAGGCTGCTTTGATTTTACCCCAGAAGGTGGGAAAGTGAGACTGCATATCTGTCACCACATTATCAGGAAAACCATCGAGTAGTAGATGACTGTGCCCCCACACACTGCAAACCCTGAGAACAGTGCTAATGCCATTTTTCACATGTCTGCTGTGACTGTGCAGCCCTCAGAATGGACGTCAGCACCTGCCTCCTCTCTGGTCCCTCCAACTGTGCAGTCCTCTCTGTGTCTTCTTAACAGTTTTAAAATTTTTATTTGAAAATAATTATAGATTCATAGAGGTTGATCTATAGGTTCAACTCAATTTCTATTAAAATCCCAGCCCAATTTCTTTCCTAGATACAAATAAGATTATCTAAAGGAAAGGTAAAGAATATACATAAAACTAGTTCAGCCGGTGGCTCACACCTGTAATCCTAGCACTCTGGGAGGCTGAGGTGGGTTGATTGCTTGGGCTCAGAAGTTTGAGACCAGCCTGACCAAGAGTAAGACCCCATCTCTACTAAAAATAGGAAAAAAGAAAATTACCTGGGTATGGGTGGGCACCTTTAGTCCCAGCTACTTAGGAGGCTGAAGCAAGAGGATCACTTAAGCCCAGGAATTTGAGGTTGCTGTGAGCTATGACCACACAGCAGTCTACCAGGGCGACAGAGTGAGACTCTGTCTCAAAAAAAGAAAAAAAAAAAGGAAAAAAAAAGAAAATAGAATAAAACTATTTTGAGGGTGGCACCTCTGGCTCAGTGAGTAGGGCGCTGGCCCCATATACCGAACGTGGCGGGTTCAAGCCCAGCCCCGGCCAAACTGCAACAACAACAAAAATAGCCGGGCGTTGTGGCAGGCGCCTGTAGTCCCAGCTACTTGGGAGGCTGAGGCAAGAGAATCGCCTAAGCTCAGGAGCTGGAGGTTGCTGTGAGCTGTGATGCCACAGCACTCTACCAAGGGTGACAAAGTGAGACTCTATCTCAAAAAAAGAAAAACTATTTTGAAAAGAATAATAAAGTGGGAGGAATCACATACTAGACTGAGAACTTCTATAGCTATGGTAATCAGGATCTATGGGACTGAACAGAATCTGCAAAAAGACTCACACAGTATGCCCATTTGATTCTTTAAAAACCCTTTATTTTGAAATACGTACAGATTTATAGGAAGTTGTAAAGATAGCACAGAAAAGTCCTGTGTACCCTGCACTTAATTTCCACCAACAGTCACATCTTAGACAATTACAGGACAACATCAAAGCCAGGATACTACGCTGCTATGATGTGTGTACATAGCTCTGTCTTTATCACATATCCACCACTGCAATCAAGATGCACAATTGTCCCTCACCGCAAACACCCTTCTCATGCTACCTCTTACAGCCACACCCTCCTCTGCCCACACGCAGCCCTCTGTGCTTGCTGCCTCAGGCCCCTCCAGCCCTTACTGTCCACACCCTTCTGGACCCCTGATGGTCCTAGATTCCTGCTATCCAGCCTGACTGTCCCCAACCCCTAGCTGCCACCAATCTAGTCACTATCTCTATAATTTTATCATTCATGACTGTTAGACAAACAGAATCCTATAGTATGTGACCTTTTGAGATTGACATTTTTCACTCAGCGTAATGAATGCCCTTGAGAGATCTATCCCAGTGGTTGCGTAGACATATCATGGCTTCTTACTGCATCTCACTGTTTTGCCAGGACCATCTGTGGGGTGGCTGGGAGGTCTTCCTAGCCCTGGCTGATGTGAGCAATCCTCCTCTCTGGGTCTCACCTCCTCAACTGTCTGGTAAAGATTTGGACCCTGTGATCTCAGGACTTCTCTTCTGTGACATTCTCAGGATGCCAATGACTTCCCTCCACCAACAAAAACCTGCCCTCATTGCCCACTGCTCTCAGGATGGAGTCAAGCTCTTCAGCCTGACGTTCAAGGTCCTGCATGAACTGGTCCCTGAGGACTCTGCCCTCCATCTCTTGCCACTTTCCACCTCCCTCCTTAAACAGCAGCAAGATGGAATCAGCTGTCACTCCCTCGACTCTTGGGACACCCTGCCCTTGCTGATCTGCAGCTCTCAAGGCCCTAGGCAGATATTGCCTCTTCTTGGAAGCCCTCCATGACCATCATCGCAGAGTTAATTTATAGGACCCACTCCTGTTCTCATTCAAACACCACATTGTTTTTATCTGCTTTGTCTGTGCCTCCACCTGGCTGGACACTCCTGGCATGTAGGGACCAGGGAAGGTTGACACATGGCCCCAGTACCTGGTATAGTGCCAGGCATAACACAGACCCTCTTTGAGGACAGAGTTCTGGTCAGCTCTCATCTGAGGGGATGCCTTCTCATCCTCCCCTTCCTTTCATTCCTCCTCCTCTCCTCTTGCTCCCTCTTCTTCCTCCTCCTCCTTTCTTCCTCTTTATCTTCCCCCCTTCTCCCTTTCCTCTTTCTTCCCCTCCTTTTTCTCCTCCTCCTTCCCATCTTCCTCTTCCAGGTCCACAGGCTGCTATGCTCCCGAGCAGGTTAGCTCACCCTCTGATGCTCTGATGTGGCTTGGCCAAGGCCTGTGCCTTCCTTTGGACACAACGAAAATCATAAAACATAATACCCTGTCATTGTTTGAAAAGTCAGTAGGGTGGAAAAGCTGCCTCTGTACCCTCCCAGCTGAATTTTCCTATTCTTTAGAGACCAATGTCTCAGAGGAGCTTAGAATTTTAGGATCTTTGGAATCACAGAATAATGGAATCTTAGACTGATGTAATCTTAGTATCCTACAATTATTGAATCATAGAAAGCCACAATAATGATAACTTAGCATTATGTTATGTTAAAACCAGGGATTCCATTTACAACATGGAATTTCTGCATGTGGAATCCTAGAATCCCCAGTGTGTTTGTGTCAAATATATTAGGTGGCACCCAAGGGTCTACCTCCTGCAGTATTCATGCAAATCTCTCTGGTCAGGGTCACATAACAGTTGAGAGGCAGGGAAGGCTGTGGCCCTCTCAGCTGGGGATCCTGCCCTATGCAAGAGCCAAACTTCCTCAGTGGTGGGAGGAAGGTTCTAAAGGTGGACAGACCAGAGTCTGATCCCAACTCTGCCACTCAAGGGACCATCCTGGACAAGCCACTCAGTCTCTCTGACCTCCAGTTTCATCACAACAAGGACAAAATAATTTTAGATGATCAATAATCTATTTACATCTTATCAGGGTCCTAAGCTTTCTTTTGACATGAGGGATGCAAGGTCTTGAAGAGCACCCAACTCTCTGAAAAACTTGAATAACTTGATGGGACTCAGACATGGACAGCAGAAAAGCAGATGTCTGAGTCACAGCTGGGGCTGAGGACATTGATATCAAGCTCACCAGGGAAGGGCACAGATGAAAGATGCCCTTTCTTGAGCAGCCACCTCTGCCCTGCACATCCTCCCCGACTGTGATGTGTTCATGTCACTGCTGGAGCCTCAGTTTCCTCATTCGTGAAGTATAGAGAGCACCACTCTGGGCTTAGCGCCCAGCCCCACCAGCTCCTGAGCATGTCTGTTTCTCCGAGACCCAGTTGACTCATCGAGGACTTGGTCCCCAGGCCTACAGATTCCTTGCAGGCAGGGCTAAAATGTATCCACGTTTTGATCTACACCATCACAAGGGTCAGAGGCATACAATACACATTGAAAACAAAGAAATTAATCAACTGCGGGGAAAGGACTGAGCGGTCATCTGGTCCATCTGTCATTTATATCTTCTCACATATCACAAGCTATCATTTCAGCTGTCTCCACCAACAGTTGGGTGTCTTTTTCTAGGTCATATAGTAAGGAACTGGTCAAGAGGTGTCTAGACTCCAGCTATTCTGTCTCCCTAAGCCGGTTCCTTTTCATTTCACTCCACAAGGTGGCATTTTGTCTTCACTGTCTCTGACTTTCTTGGTACTGAGGGAGACGGGGTCGAGGCTGTGGGGGGGGGGTGGGTTCCTTTCAAGACATCAAAGCCAGCCAGACCTCTCTATGCCCTTGGTGGGAGGTCTGGAGGAGCCTGCCCTGTCAGCATGTGGCAAAGTCAAGCCTCCTCCAGAAGGGCAACAATGATGCCTGATGCTGGGGCAGAGAGGGGGTTGGAGGCTGGGGTGGGATCAAGTTGCTCTGAATGGAAACAAACTCCAACCCCAAACCAAACCCAAATAGAGATTCCAGGAGGAACTGGGTGTCCCATGCAGCCCCAGGCTAGACTGGGACAGGGAGGGGCCAAACAATGAACTTAGGGCTCAAGGCTCCCTGAGGGCCATGAGGTTCCCAGGATGCTGAGCAGCCCTCCCTGGGAGACCCAGGCGGATGGAATTTCTATCCTATGAGCCAGCAGCCAGCCGGTGGAGGAGGAGGGGGAAGAGCAGCCCCACGCCTCTGGGGCCTCTGTTTACATCTGTCAGACATGGGGCTTGCAGTCTCTCACAGGCCCAGCCAGCACCAGCGCTGCTAGATTAGCAAGATGAATGGTGTGGGGCACATTGAACTGAGGGTAGCAGGGCCTTGGCACCTCCTAAGACACTGGTTTAGGTAAAGGCAGTGCTCAGTTGGGGACCCCAGGCCAGCGTGTGTACTCTCACCTGGAAGCGCTTCAGGCTTCCCAGGGAAATAGCAGCTTAAGGTTAGTCAGGCCCCAACACTGATGACAGAGCTAAGAAGCACCTAGAACTTTTTTTTTTTTTAATTGAGACAGAGTCTTAAGCTGTCACCCTTGGTGGAGTGCTGTGGCATCACAGCTCACAGCAATGTCAAAACTCTTGGGCTTTAGCAATTCTCTTGCCTCAGCCTCCCAAGTACCTGGGACCACAGGCACCTGCCACAATGCCCAGCTATTGTTGCGGTAGTCATTGTTGGTTTAGCTGACCCAGGCTGGGTTCGAACCCACCAGCCTCTGTGTATGTGGCCGGTGCCCTACCCACTGAGCTACGGACACCGCCCCTAGGGCTGATCTTTGCCAAGGTAATCTGTGGGACCCTAGTGTAAGGGGGGAAGGAATGGAGGGAAGTAGCAAATACTGAGTGCCTGTTGTCGTTAGACCCTGGGCCAGCCTCTTGTTAAAATGCATTCCCTTATTAGCCCTTATCACTGCCCTCAGAAGTGAGGCCAATCAGCGACCCCATTTGGCAGATGAGAAATGGAGGCTCCGACAAGTGCTCAGATTGCCAGAGGACAGCTCAGAGTGGAACAGGCAGAAGCCCCACCCAGGCGTGGGGAGGGGGTTCCCCACCAGGCCAGGCAGCACAGACTTCTGCCCTCTGCAACGTTCCCCTGGCCCCGAGTGCAGACACCAGCCTGGGGAGGCCTCATCTGTGCCCCCCCACCCCCATGGCCTCTTAGGATGGAACTTTGGAATGTGCCTGTTGCCTTTTCTTTATCCTATTTGTATTCCCTCTGTGCCTACAGGTTTTTTTTTGTTTTGTTTTGTTTTTGAGACAGAGCCTCAAGCTGTCACCCTGGATAGAGTGTTGTGGCATCACAGCTCACAGCAACCTCCAATTCCTGGGCTCAAGCAAGTCTCCTGCCTCTGCCTCCCAAGTAGCTGGGACCACAGGCACCCGCCACAAT
>CAUYON010029733.1:82-20735 GCA_963573935.1 Arctocebus calabarensis
CCAGCCCCCAGCCGCATTGCGCCTCACCCCTGTCCCAGTCCTGCCAGCCCCCCAGCGCCTCACCTCTGTCCCAGCCCCCCAGCCGCGCTATGCCTCATCCCTGTCCCAGTCCCCAGCGGCACAGAGCCTCACTCCTGTCCCAGCCCCCAGCTGCACTGCGCCTCATCCTTGTCCCTGACCCCCAGCCGCGCTGTGCCTCACCCCTACCCCCATCCTGCCAGCTGTGCTGCCGACCTCCGGCCTGCGGATTCGCGGTTCTGGGCTCTCCTCACACATGGGGTCACGGGTGGCCTCGAGTGCCTGGCCTTCTTCCCTGCACGACACGCTCCTGCTTCACCCCCCTACTCTGCGGCCCTGTCACCTTCCACCCCTGTCTGAGCCGGGTTCGCTGACAGTCACCTTCAGGCACTTTCTGCTCCGAGGAGTCTCCCAGGTGCGGCCGCTCCCCTCCCCGCTCGGGCAGGAGCGGGGGTCCCTGAGCAGAGCGGGCTTTCCAGGGAGGCCTGACCACGGCTACAGGGTGGCTGCTGTGGCTCCAGGAGGCTGCACACACCTTACCTGAGTGAGGGCACGTGCAAGCGAGTTAATTATTTGAAGCAGCAGCCAAACACCTTTCCCCTAATAAACCCCTCACCTGTGGCTCAGTGAGTAGGGCGCCGGCCCCATATGCCAGAGGTGGCGGGTTCAAACCCAGCCGCAGCTCTGCCCAAAAACCGCAAAGAAAAAAAAAAACTCTATAGCAAGGTAGAGCATAGATCTACATAGAAATCTAGTAACATAACACAGACAGCACAGACCACACTCACCTGTGACACAGAGAGTACAATGACAATAAATACTGAGAAACATTGTTAACGAAGGAAACAAATGCAAACATTAACAGTAGTTTAATTTGTACTTTTGCAGTGACTTAAGAGCCCACCACATATGAAAAAGACTAACGTGTTCATGCAGTAGCCAGTGGAATTGTCAGGCCCAGATATCTGTGCGGGCTTTGGAGTCTTGTTTCCCATTTGCAGTGTTTTAATTCTACCGTGTATGTAGCAATCCCTTCCTATAGGAAAATGGCATGTATCTTATTATATGGAAAAAACAAGCTCTTCGTGGTTTGGTAAAATTTAGGAAAGCATCAGAGCTTTTGGTAACAGAATTTATCCGAATATTTCATATTTCACATGCTAGTTTAGGATGTTCTACTAATTTAAGGCTTTTCACTAGATTCCCAGGGTCACCATCGCATAAGGGCCCCAAAGTGAGGGGTTGAAACAACAGGAACGTGTTTGCTTGAAGTTCTGGAGGCGGGAATTCCAGGGTCAGGAATGACAGGGCGGTTGCACCGGCCTTGCGGGAAGCTCGGCGCTGGGCCCTTTTGGGCACCTCTCCTGGAGTCTCTCCCTGCCCTTCCCCCAGGGTGCATGTGTGTGTCCACGTGTCCACTCTCGTGAGAGCCGCAGTCCTGCTGGTGTAGTGTCCACCCTAATGACCTCATTTCCTTGTGTTTACCCCTACAAAACCCTCACTCCCAGTGCGGTCACATCCTGAGGGCCTGGGAGCTAAGACGCCAATATATCTTTTAGAAGGACACAATTCAATCTGTAACAGGCATACTTAGATTTTCATAGAACTTGCAATGAAATAGGCATAATTATTATTAAATTCTAGTCCAGTAATTGGCGGATGGGTTAGTTTATTTATCCTCTTTCTCTCCATTCCCCAAAGCCAGCATTTGTGGTGTTATTGCCCAGATTGTGGGTGTCATGAGGCTGTGTGGCAGAGGAGGGGCACCCTGGGGTTGGTTCGAGGACAGAAGGCGTCCCAGAGAGAGCCACTCGGGCCGAGAAGCGTCCACAGTGCACCAAGGGCATCGCCGTCTCAGAATCCAGGGAACAGTGGGGATGATTTACTGAGGACGCGCTTTAATCTGGTGCACCCAAAAAATCACATTAGGACTTCTCAGGCTTGGTTTCTTAGGTACTAGGGAATAAGTGATTTGTTATTGATTTATCCACCAGATTAAAGAAGATAGTTATTGCAAAAGTCCAAAGCACCAAGAACTTCAAGGACAAAGGTAGAAACAGCAAGAATAAATGATAGGCGGTTCTTCAAATTAAATTATAGACAAAATCTTAAATTATATGCAAAATCTCACCTACATTCTAGATCTTACTTTATAGTTATATATATTTTTTCTTTTTTTTCAGTTTTTTTTTGGCTGGGGCTGGGTTTGAACCCACCCACTCCGATATTTGGGGCTGGTGCCCTACTCCTTGAGCCACAGGCACCACCACTTTATAGCTATATTACAACTTTTTTATTTATAATAGCTATACAACATTTGGCTTGATGGCTCTTGTGGATGAGAATGAAATGACATAATTGAGAGGATGATACTATGTTTTCTATTTCGGAATTCAGGTTACTTATGAAGCTCTTGTCTCTTGTGCAGCTCCCCTGGAAGTGGTTGTCCATATGCCTCTAATGACCTTTTCATCCAAAAGAAAGATGGCGGGCAGCACCTGTGGCTCAGCAAGTAGGGCACCGGCCCCATATGCCGAAGGTGGAGGGTTCAAACCCTGCCTCGGCTGAACTGCAAAACAAAAAAATAGCTGGGAGCTGTGGCGGGCACCTGTAGTCCCAGCTACTTGGGAGGCTGAGGCAAGATAATCGCCTAAGCCCAGGAGTTGGAGGTTGCCGTGAGCTGTGTGATGCCAGGGCACTCTACCAAGAGCCATAGAGTGAGACTCTGTCTCTACCAAAAAAAAAGATAGCCAAGCATTGTGGTGGGCGTGAACTGCTTCAGCCCAAGAGTCTAAGGTCCCTGTCAGCTGTGATGCCACAGCACTCTACCAAGGGTGACAAAGTGAGACTCTCTCTCAAAAAAAGAAAAAAAAAAAAAGATGACAAAGGGTGTGGAAATCTGAATTCTCAAATCTGATTCCGCTGTTCTTCAAACCTACCCAGAGAAGATGGACGGCAGAAATCTTCAGTTCCCGTCCCCAGGCCCCCCTGCTGTACCTCTCAAAGCTCCGAGCGGTGGTCCTTGCCTGAATGAAAGCATCTTTCGTGCAGTCCTCGTTTGATTTTTACCTCCCTCACTTAGGAACAAGTCGGACATTGATAAATGCAGCGTGCAAAATATATACGAACATGTTCACTCTAAATGGCGCATTATAAGAAATGTCTTTCTGTAACTGCGCAAACTGAATAAGAATGCTGTTTTTAATTTTAGAATATAAAAGCAAGGAGAGCTAAATTTTATAATACTTCAATGATTTCCCCACCATGTTCTTCCCATTATCTCAAATACCGGTTGATATTTCATAATGTGGTAATAGTACAATTTTTAAGTACAAGGTACTTAATTTTCACTAAATGAGCTGTGTTTTCACAGACAGTTCTTGCTTTTGATTAGCGTCTGAGAGTGACAAAGGGCTGTAAAGTGGAAAGTGTCATAAATTTTCCCTGGGGCAGAGGAAGCAGGTCTTTCAAAGAAGGCCAGCTCCCCTGGGTCTTGCTCCCCAATTTCCTTCTTACAAACTTGGAACTTAATTCTTCCTGGATTTATACACATACGAACATTAACTACTTTCATAAACCACCCCCCAATCTGGCTTCTGTGGTATGCTGTATAACTGATTGATTAGGTGGTGAGGAAGGGAACTTTTACTGTGTCTAATATGCATGAATCCTAGGCAATGTGATTTGCATGTATCATCTCTTTAGCCTAAACAGTAAACTTGGCCAAATTGTTAAGACTGCCAGTTTACAGAGCATGGAACTGGAAGACCATGGTCAAGTTTCTTCCTTTCTCCCAATTCCATGTTCCCCATCTGTAAAATAGCAGTCTTAACAGTTTGGCCAAGTTTATTATTTCTCAGTAATAAGATGTACCACAGAACCTTTGCATATTTCCGTTTCCGCTGCGTTCTCATGGACGGCAGAATACACTCTCCCTCCACCTCCCACCCTCATCCTGTAGGAGGTTTTGCTATAGGACAACTTCTTTCCGTGATCACCTTGTTCTGTGCCTCGTGTTTGAATAGCCAAAAGTAAAATCAATTCATCCTTGAATCATAAAGGCAACCCATCAGGGAAGCATTTTAAGGGTTCTAAAAACAGAAAGTTCAAATTTTTTCCCTGGCTGTAAGCTTTTTTCCTGATTTTCAGTAGAATCTCAGAAAAAACGTTATATGCCCAGAGAATGGTTTAAGTAGATGTGATTGATTATGACATAACTAACAGGAGAGAAGATAACAGCTTTGCAAAGTGAAAGCATCTTCCTTTTATACAACGTCAGGAACTTTTAATAAACACGGTTTTCTGATTGCATGAAAAACAGACTTCCACGTGTTGGAAGTGTGGGAAGCTGCCTTCGCGCCAGAGGACCACTGACTGTGCAGACTCACCCATTCCTTCTCCTGGTTTTCTTGTTAAGGATGCAGCAAAATGAGAGCAAGACACACAGCCAAGTGTAGACAGTTTTAAAGTATTCATGGGTTATCAGATGCTAAGTAGAGGAACTCTCTCCTCACTGTCAGAGCCAGTGCGCCCCACCAACCACAAGGTAGGAACACCAGCTATTTGGAGGCCCTGTGCTCTGGGGTGTCTCAGGCTCGACAGCTGATTCTCCTGGAAGATCCTGATGCAATTGGGACCTCGGCGAGGACTCAAGACGTAACTGTGACCCTTGGTCCCTGGGAACCATTACTTCCTACCTGCCACAACTGTAACTTGAGTCAAATAAACAATGAAGTCAGATGAGTTCATTTGCACAGAGTTATCTCTGCTTCTTGAAGAATAAAACATTCTGCTTTGCTCATGCCGAGAAGGAGACAGAGTGACGTGTGTGCTCATTGGCTACGTACATAATAAACCACCGTTTACGGACACACCTGTAGGTGCACGCCACGGACGAGATAACTTTCAAGGCTGCACCGCATTAACATTAACAGAAGATGATGTGGAAGGCCCTGAAACCAGGATCAGACTCAGACCAGACTCAGATAAAGACAGTTAATTACGCTCACAGATATTTATTACCCCACAGTGTCTAAATAAAATGTAGCTCTTAAACTATTACCCAAGTAAGCCCAGTGATTTTAACTGGTTCTTTTTACTTTGTATTGATAATCTGTAAAGAAAAACATACATAAGCACAATTTCTCAAAACACAACCAATACCAACAAACATCATTTCTAAATGTAAAGAGCTTCCTGAAAACGAACGATGAACTTGTGTTCTCGGCCAATGTGACCTTCATGAGAAGACAGCTTTCGAAGAGCGTTCAGCATGGACAACACAAAACTGGGGATTCTTTTTTTCTACCAAAATGAAATGATTTGCTGAAGAATCAGCATTAAAATCTTTTATGCACTTGCATAAAATATTAACCTTAACAAATAAAACTTGGCTATTAAACATTCATCTTTGCTTATCCTTTTGATTTCTGTACATTAATTAAGATCTGAATTACTACTTGAAATAAAGGGATACCTGGAATCTGAAAAGATTTAAAAATGATGCTTATAGACAATGACGATGAAGGGGTGAGTCCGGGAACAACTGACAAATGAATGTTTACTTTTAATGTTTTACTTTGCTATTTTCGTTAAAAGAAAATCTATATAAATTTATATTGCTTGCACTCTGGTGTTCTCTGACAGTTGGAAGGCGGCTGTTCTACTGCGCTGGTCTTTGAGTGGTGAGACGGCGGGACTCAATAATCTGTCTCGGCCCAGGTTAAGTGATGGAATTCATTTAAATGCCCCAGAAGTAATCATCCACAAAGAGTACATTATTTCTCTTTTATGAATTTTCAAACCGAATACTGATGGGTGGCATGCAATTAAACCTGATCAATATGTAATTTAGGTGGGCTGACATGTTTTCAAATTCTCAGAATATAGATTCTTTCAATATTGCAAGAGCTTGGTGAAATACTTAGCTCTTATAAAATAGCTAAAGCAGTTTAGTACAGTAGAGAACAAAAGAGTAAGTTTAGCCAGAAGATAGATAGGGAAGTAATTATAGTTGGAGACGCTAATTTTTGAACAGAAACAATGACTGGAAATTAAGAGCCTGCTTGATTCTGTTCTCTCTTCCTTCTCCCCTTTTCTATCTCCCTCTCCACTGCCCCATCTCTCTCTCTCTGTTATATTATCTCTTCTAAGTAGAAGACTCATGAGAACGATAGTTTATAGGATTTTATGGAGTATAATTTTAGTCGTTTTCATGTGAAAACGCTTTGAAAGACATAAATACTAATTACAATATTGTCAAAGCTGTGTCATAATGCATGCATTCACAAAGCTCTAACACCCAGAATCAAAGTGAAGCCAAAATAGAACAACCACCCAGACCCCATGGAGGGTGGGATTACCATAATGACCCTTTATGTTAAGCTAATAAACAAGGGAAGTACATCCGCTGGTGACCTTAAAGGTGAAGGGGGACGCTCCCCCCCCCCAACTAATTAGCCTGCTGTCAGCCGCACTGTGAGAATTACACTTGAGTTCCTATGATTTGACAGGATTCCATTTTAAATTTCATGCCTGAGGTCTTAGCGTGTGCCCTGGCCTGCGTCCCACATCGCACACGACCAGGCAAACACAAGACAGGGCTTTGTGTTTGTGGGAGCAAGAGGTGAGCCCGGGTGTGCACAGCCCGGCCGGCACACAGCCTGCCGCTGGAGGGCTTGGGGGGACTCGGCTGTCATCAAGCCTTGTCGTCTGGCCAGACCTTCTCGCGGGCGCCGGGGGCCCAGGACTTGGCTATGGACAGCGTGTTTGCCCTGCTGTTTTGGTCAGGTGTTCATTTCTTGCTCACTAAGCCTGTTGCTGTTTGTCATGGACATGACTTGCTTAATTGGGGGGTTCCTGACTCTGGGGTAACCTCCCCTTTCTCATTACTTGCCCTGGGCAGAACTCAGTGCTGACTCCCACCCTCTGGGTTCAGAGAAAGGGGGGTTACCGGGTGGCCAGTTCATGCCACTGCCCAGTGCTGGGGTGAAGGACCAGCCCTCCTCAAAGGGGTGCAGCTGGGGAGGCCTCAGGGCACCCGCTGTGAAGTCCGTATTTTAAGACCAGGGAGGCTTAAGCCCGTGCAGACCAGGTGAGTGTTAGCCACCAACAAATAACCACTTTCCATATTCACTCCAGGATTTATGCTAATATGAAGTAAAATGTTAAGTAAATTTAAATCCCTCTTCCCCTTGAAATCCTCTTACTGTGGCCACTCTTGTGGGTTAAAAGAGCTGTTTTTCCTTTTGTGTTTAAGTGAATCCGGGGCATGAAACAGAAAAGAACAAAGTCACAACTTCACAAGCCAGTGAGCAGACAAAAGGACCCTCTGCCACCCACCCCCGCACCTGCAATGTGTCTTTTCTCCTAAAACGCTAATGCGTTATCCTGACCGTGTCATTTAGAAAGGCCTGGAGTGATAGAAAGGAGGAGATGCTCCCTGAGCTATTTGCTGGTCACTGAGACAGAAATGACAAAGGATTCTGTCCATTAGTTTTTCAATACAGTGCTCGATAGTCATGGGAAATTGATGGGGTGGCTGTGGCATCACATTGAGGAAACTTATGATGCGGACAATAGTGCTTTCAATAAAAGGGCTTTTGATTTTCTGTGTGTCAAACTGTTTTAATATTAGGGCATTTCTAGGTCAATGAAGGGTTAATGTAGCATCATAAATCATATCTAAACAAGAGCCCTACGCCTGCTTGTGTGGGAAGTAGTCTGTTGAGGTCAAGAAAAGCAGCTAAAAACCTCCACAAAATGTAAGTAGATAAAACAACATGGAAATCACATTTATTTCACTGTCCCAAACGGACACACGACCCAAAGCTCTGAAGACAGAGTGTGGTTGGCGAGTTGGAAGTTGATGGCTCTCTGCTACGGAGATGAAAATTCAAGGGCACAGCCCACTGCAGGCTCGTTCCAAACCCGCCTTCATCCTCTTGGCTGGAAACTTGGAGTACAAGTGAATGTGGCTCTGGGCTGTGCTGTGCCATCATGGAAGCTGTCATCTCCTGTCCCTGCAAATCAGTTCACCCTCACCTTTCCACTAGCAGCCTGGCAACCTTAGCGTGCAGTTAATCTTTGGGGATAAATAAATAATCACTGCGCAGGTCCCAGCCCCTTCGTTATGCCCGCGCTGTGATGGGGCAGAAGAACTCGATAATTTGCATTGATTATGACCATTATGTCGGAATGTGGTCCTGACAAAGCTGCCCCAGTCCGTTTTTTCCTTATCTGAGAAGATAAAAAAGAGACGCTCTCTCAGCAGGTATCAAATTGTTAAGTTTTTAATGTATTAAAAAAAGAAAAGGAAAAAAAAGTCCCTTCCCCACCATGACATGTAAGCGCAATTAAGAATAGATGACAAATTCAATAGGATTTAATGAAGAACACAGGAGCCCAAGGAAAGAGCTCTTTTCCCATTGTGCTCATGCTTTTCGTGTCCAGACCAGCCCCATCTATCACACCTCATGTAGAGATTGTTTGGGGGTAAAGAATCCTGTAAGTGCATGTACCCAGAGGGAAAAGACTGGACTGCAGAGCGCCCGAGTTTAGACACCTCGGTCTACAGTGTGGACTGTGAATTCCAGGGCATTTTCTGTCACGGCTGGTCTGAGCTCATTAAAAACTATGCAAAACAACCCCCCAACTAGCCAAAACAAACCACAACTTGAAAGCAATGTAAACTTAGGCACAATTTGTCACTTAAAATCTGCAAATCCCTGCAATATTCAGCGCTAGCACATGAAACAAATGGGTTTCTGGGAGGGAGAGCTGCATTGACAGACCCAGCAAAGAGCAATTTTCTGTCGTTTAATGAAGGATGGAGAAGGGGCTTGATAAAGTGCCCGCTCATTACAAGTTTGTTTTTGTGTGTGTGTCTAGATGGCTGACAGAGAAAATGTGTGTGTGTTGATGAAAAGGTAATCTCCCCAGTTCAATCTTCTTAGACAAGTCAGAATTGTTAAAAGCAATCTTATTTTATTGGGAATTCGTTTGGACAGTACTGAACAAAGAGCCAACTGAAATAGCAGCCTGTTGGCATTTCTTTTTAGCTAAAATAATACAAAATAGTTAATGGTTAGAGAGTGCCAGGCTTTCTTTCGACTCTAAAGCCTAGCAATAAAATCATAGGTACTTAATTAATTTCAAAATTGATCAAGGATCCAATTAGATTCTACCCAGTCATATGAGTTTAGTAACTATAGAATTTCTATTATAAGATTTTATACTGAAATACATGAAACAATGATAGATCCTATTATTTCACTGATTGTAATATTTACGTTTTGACATTAGCAAAAGAAAATTTAACTTTAACCATAAAATAAATAAGCAAAGTTCCAAATTTAGATGTAAAAAATAAATGTGGATACTTTTTAGTTAAATAAGAGTTCTAGAAATCAATCAGAGGAAATAAAAATACCTTCCAATTTTGCAAAACTTGAATACACAGTTTTTTAATTTTAATTTGAAACCAGAAAAAGGATTAAGTATGCGTCTACTTTTTTAACAACTAAAATGTTAGGGAAAGGGGGCCGCAAGGAGATTGTGTCCTGAGAAAAGTCACCAGAAGCACTTCTCGGCGATGCTTAAAATTGTGTCTTGCAACTAGCACTGAAGGTTATGGAGAAGATGTTGACACAGCATGTGCAATCCTGGCCTTGGGAGTGACATAGATGTTGGTCTGCACACAGCTTTGTAGGCTCGTGCATGAATAACATTCATGGGAACATTCTTTCTGGCTTGGACAGCCCTGGTCTAGAGCAGGGAGTCTCTTACCAAAGGCCCCACCTGCCCCACAGTGCATAATACAAAGTGCACGGCCCAGCTTCATTCAGCAGTAACGGTCTGCTTGCACCTGCTCAGCTTTAGACCTCTTCTGAATTCTGGTTTTCTTTGCTTTTACCCTAATGTCCAATGTCCTATGGTTCCAGTTCTGGTCTCTCACAAAAACACCGAGTCTCCAGCAAGGTGCTTGTTTCCCCAGAGACACAGCTCTGGGACAGGCATGCCGTCATTTCTCCAGGCAACTGTGTCCCATTGTGAAGGATAAATTGAGCGACCTAGGGAGCTGGAGCCTGCCCTGCCTTCCTGAAATGGAGCACCCTGACCCACTAGGCATCTTCATGCCTCATAAGGAATATTTGGTTTTGCTTCTTTGATAATTTTTTTACTTCAGTTAAAATTTAAAAATTGGGAGTTTTTAGATGAACTTAGGGATTTTCAGCTTTTCTTAAAAATATGCAGCTCTGGCACTCATAGAGGCAAAGTAGGCTGGGGTCCAGCCCTGGGGCTCCTTTCTGCAAGTGGCCTGGGAGCAGCCCAGCTCCCCATCCGGATGGCACCTCCAACTAGGCAGGGTGCTTGGTGTGGCAACAAGATGGGGGCAGGAAAATGCAAAGACAAAGTCCCTGGGTCTGAATGGCAGGATGCTAATTATTAACTTAATTTTACTATTTTTGAACACCATTATTTTCTTTAAGAAGAGATCGCAGAGTCTCAGTAAATCAAGTGTTTGCTTAATAATTGCTACCTTTGTAAACAGAACTCAATTAATAGCATTAAGACACACAAAACAATAGAACTCCTAAAATGATTAAGCCCTTAAATAGAAATTTAATAGATGATCTTATAAGCTTTTGAAAATTAAAATATGTAGTTTTCTCCCTGTGTCTCCTAGAGATTGGTTCCATGACCCCCTACAGATATCAAAACCCACAGATGCTTAAGCCCCTGACCTAAAATGGTGCCATATTTGCACCAAACCTGTGGTGGTGCTTTCTGCACACTTGACATCATGTCTGCATTGCTTACTGCACCAAATCCAGTGAGAAAGCTATGCAAACACGTGTTATAGTAGTAACACTATATTGTTTAGGAAATAATGGCTGAAAAAAGTCTACATGTGTTCAGTACAGATGCAGCTGTTCATTTTCTTGAGAATACTTTTTACTTGTGGATTGTCAAGTCTGTGGATACAGGGCCCCTATACAGAGAATCAAGTCTACATTAGAAATATCTTTTTTTTTTTTTTTTTTTTTTTTTAATGAGACAGAGTCTTACTATGTTGCCCTCTGTGGAGTACTGTAGCATCACAGCTCACAGCAATCTCAAACTCTTGGGCTTAAGCAATTCTCTTGCCTCAGCCTCCCCAGTAGCTGGGACTATAAGTACCTGCCACAATGCCCGGCTATTTTTTTGTTTTTTTAGCAGACTGGGGCTTGGTTCGAACCTACCAGCCCTGGTGCAAATGGCCGGCGCCCTAATCACTGAGCCACAGGCACCACCCTACATTAGAAATATCTTTAGCATATTCTAAGAGTTGTCAGTGTCCCTAAGGGTTAATATGTGAACTTAAGTTCCTAGAAAGGCTAATGATTATTTCATCATAAATGTTGACTTTAGGCATTCGGACATGAATATAAATATTTATAAATGGCTATTTTAATAAATTTGGGTTTTTTTAATTTTTAAGGTATTGTTAAGCACTTGTGGAGAAAGTTAAAAAAAAACGGAAGAGGGGTCAGGTCTGAGCCATTGGGGGGGTTTCCATGTCAAAGGAGAGGAAGTCAGACTAATAGTGAGAGAGGCCATCTGACTGGAGCTGAGACTAGGGGTGCTGAGAGCACCTGACCGGGGCTGAGGCTGGGGGTGCTGAGAGCACCCGACATTGGCTGAGGTTGGAGGCGCTGGGAGCACCCGACGTTGGCTGAGGCTGGGGGCGCTGCGAGCACCTGACTGGAGCTGAGGCTGGGGGCGCTGAGAGCACCTGACCGGGGCTGAGGCTGGGGGCGCTGAGAGCACCCGACGTTGGCTGAGGTTGGGGTGCCGAGGACGCCTGACCGGGGCTGAGGCTGAGGATGCTGATGTGGGGTTGAACCGTCTCTTTTCAGGTCAAATTAAATTTCAAGATCCATCATGACCGAAGCAAACCCAAGCCATTGCTGTTTGGGGAAGATAAGTGCTACTTAAAGAACAAAGGTTTAATTTTGACCACATGATCTCAAGGTAAGTGTGTCCGCTCATTGTCCCTTGCTCCATCCCAGAAGTGCGCAAGGGGCCTGCTCTCCATTGCGCCTGCGTGCGCTGGGTCTGTAAGCGCCTGGCCCACTGGCCCACCGCTGTGCACACTTTACATATGAGGACCCTAGGTGTGGCTTGCCCCATGATCTCAGCCAAATAGATGTCATGACAGCAAGTCTGACAAAGTCACAGCCTGAATAAACAGAGGGCGGCTCATCTCATTTTCACGACTAAATCATCTCATGGTTGCAGAGTTTGTATCTTTCCAAAATATATCCCTGAGTTCACTGTATTGCCTAGTAATGAATTCAGAAAATAACAATTTTAGCTTACAGTGATAATATTTAAGAGATTATTGCTAAACAGCATTAAAGAGCTATTTAGCAGTATTCCCCTCCCCCCATATCACATAATTCAGTTCATGAGCATAAACATTGGATATGTTCAGCTGGCTATGACATAGGAATGTGCTTTTTAGCTAATATTTTTCTTATAAACAGTCACAAAATTTGGCTCTTTCAAAAAATGACATTTAACAATAAAATTCCAAAGCGAATTTTGAACAAATATTTAATAATAAAAGTATAACCAAAGATTTTATAAAATGTAAGTGCAGATGGGATTTTTAAAAAAAGCTATGGAAGGTAAGGACATGTGGATAAAATGCCTACAATCACCCAATGAAAAATACTCAGACATAAAAATTACACATGAGGTGTATTATTATCAAAACCTGCTTTTGGCATTTAATGTGTGATACCTACAGTTCACAAGTCAGTGAAGTACGCAAGTGTCTAAGCATTGAGACAAGGGAAGAGAATGGTGACAAAATGTGCCAGGCTTCTCCTGGGCAAGAGCTGAGCGAACGCAGACCTGTGAGGCCCAAGAGTCAGGGCTTCCTGCCACCTCGAAATATCGAAAAGTGAATAAACGTGTAAACAATCCATTTGGGAAAACACGAGTGTTTTCAGTAACAAATACTAAATTGCAATTTTATAAGTATAGCTTTCAATAGGGAAAAGTTATGAATTTGGCTCAAAATCAGGAATATAATGGAATATAGACTACTCTCTAAATGATTATATTTAGAAAGAGTCAAATCAGTGTTTCAAGGCCCAAGACACTCTGCGTTGACTTGAGGCCGAGGCTAAGCATGTCTCATTCTGGTGATCCTGACCCCTGTCAACACAGGGGCGTGCTCCCTGCTCCTTCTGGTCTCCGGGAGATGATCCTTCATGGGAAGCTGACCAGGCTCCTTCTTTATCCTCAAGTCCATTTGCATTGAGCCTGTTCCTCCCATCCCAGATAACCTGTTGGCACAGGGCTGTCACCTGAGCTGACCTCATGCTCTGGGCTCAGTGTCTAGACAGGAACTATAGCCTTCCCTGCAATAATGCGCCACAAATGCTGTCACTCATTTCCTGGGTGACTGCCCAGAGCTAGTTTTCTTCTGTGACCAACCATGAGTGGCAAGGTAGCTCTAGGGTGTGTTCAAATTCTGGGCTCATATTCCCTTAAAAAAAGAAAACTGCTTATTTCCTAGGACCTGGTGTCTTAGGAAACCAACATGAATGGGTTTCTGATTCACATATGGTTTCTCTAAAAGTATCATTTTATAGATAATTTCTGTAATTTTATGGGTGCTATGTAATTTTATTAGGATTTTATGGCTATGTAAAGGATTAAATAGGATGATTGTGGCTTAGTGGACTCTTAGTTTCAAAGAAACTTGGTCCCACCACAAATTTATACTTGATTGCTTTCGAAGTATGAAAATTGTTTCAACCACAGAAATGTATTGACAATGTAAGATTTTTAGAGAGAATGATTTTATTCCCCCCGCAGGTAAGAGTAAGGCATAAAATAAAATAATGAGAAGAATGACGAAATTTGTAGTAAAATTTATAGTACAAATATTAGCTCCTTGAGGGCAAAAATCATATTTTTTTTTCCACTGTAACTCTCAGGGCCTTATTTATAATAAAAGTTTCAAAGATGCCTGTTGTTTTATTATAAATCCTGGTAACAGTGGTACATATGGCTAGAAAAATAGAATCTCAGGTGGCACCTGTGGCACCAGCCCCATATGCTGGAGGTGGCAGGTTCAAACCAGCCCTGGCCAAAAACTGCACAAAAAGAAAAGAAAAGAAAAACAGAGGCACAATGCACTCTTTATACATAGGAATATTTTTTGAACTCTCATTTTTACATATGCATAAAATTTATACATACACTTATTTTTTATTGTAAAACAATGGGTGACTATGTTTATCCTATATTAACCTTTTCTGCAGATAAAACTTTACTAGACCCCCCCAGTTTGGGCGTAGGTATTTGAAGAAAGATTGGTCTAGCCTGGTGTACTCCCTGGACCAACATGACTGGGTCATCACCCTGCACACTGTGGGCACCAGCAGGTGGAAAGCGGCTTCCCTGAGCACTCAGCAAGCCCTCTTGAACAGCGCTGCCCACCAAGGGCTGCGTGCTCCATTTCGTTGTAGCTTTTGATAGAAATCCTAAGTGGGTGGGGATGAAGGGAGGTGAGGCTGAGCTCGAAGAGGGGGACCACAAACATGTGAAATAGCAGGATGTGGAAAGGACTCGTAGAAATCCACCATGTCAGTTCCGGGGATGCTCTTAAATGTTCCAGATCTGGCTCAGCAAGAATCTCTTAAATTCATTATTATCCCAACATTCATTGATACCAGATAGCACCAAGAATTGTATACAATGATCAGATTCTTCAAACTCATGCAAGGACTGTCTGCCCCTGAATAGAGGCTCAAAATTATGGGATTTCACAATCAAATCTTCACTAGATTTTTGCAAATGCAGAAAAGACACCCACCACTTCCACCATCACAGGTGTTGCTGGTGTGGCTGAGGTTCCGTCCTTGCTGTGGTGTGGGGGGTCAACACGTCCTGACACCCCACGTGGAGGGGGCCCTTCAACTCTTTAGAAACATCAGCGTGGGTGCTCATCAGCGAGCGTGTGAAGCTACCGGCCTTCCTCCTTCCCTCTCTCTGTCGGTTCAGAAACCGTCCATTTTTTCCCTTCTTTGCTTCTGAACTTTTCCGAAAGGGGCAGGCTGTGGACGGTGCTGTAGCTGCCTGCTCAGCGTCCCTCCCAGGGGGGCTGCAGGGGCAGCTCGCAAACACTCTCCTGTCTTACCTGAAGGTGAACACCTATACTGCTAAACCTCAAAAAAGAAAATAAAGTGTTAAATTGAAGCAAGGTATTAACATCATTGGGTAAGAGAGGTGTCTTCCATGTGAAATTTGGGGATATGTGTGAGATAATTCGACATTTTCTGTAAGTACAAATCAAGCTATTTATTTTATAATAATTCATATTTTCTAATTACCCTCCTGACTCCTACAAAGTATATTATAGCTACAAATTTCGAGTACTGAATTTTAGTTACTTGGCAACAATAGCCTCTATTAAAATGACATTTTCAGAATCTTCTTCATGGTTTAGGCATTACTTCCCATATTTATAAATTGCCAATTTCCAGAGTTCCTCAGTAATACTTAAAGATATAGTGTATCTTCTTGGTAATTAGCTCATTCAGAATTAAGAAGTGAAGAAGTGCTGGATGTTTCCTTTGCTCCACCATGGAAACCTGTTTAGTATTCACATACGTCTCATTCCATCATGCCATGTAACCTTAAATATACACAGTGAAATTTATAACAAACAAAATAAATCAAATACAAAAATGAAAATATTCCATGACATTATTTAAGGAATATTCTCCACAAAATTTTCAGGTTCATTTTGCCCGTTTGGGGATCAGCGCTCACATCTTAGATGCAGAGATCTCTTGAACAGGTGATAAAACACATCTTAACTCCTCCCCCACCCCCATAAAACAACAAAGAAAATCACTCACATTTCATGAGAAACGAAAGGCAATAACCCAAAGGCCTGCAGCTCCCAGGCAGTGCCTAAAAATCACCCCTGACTGTGGGTCTCCTTGTCTAAATAGCCCTCTGATCAGAATGTAGTGTTTGATTGGATTTCTAATTTCTGTGAAATGACCAGGCTATGTTCAGCAGCCCTTAGCAAGCTGTCACCAACAAGACCAATGAGCACATCCTGAGTTCACACACAGCAAGGGTTGCCAAGGATACGCTGTCCAGGGACCAGGGTCAGAAGTCAAACTGACCAATAGTGAGTAAATTGCATTGGTCTGAATGATTCCCCCTGAGCTGGTAATGATGTGGCGAGCACACAGCGTGGTCGGCCGACAGGTGCATTCTGCACTCGAGGGTGGGAGAAAGCTGCCTTTGGCGACTGGCACATACGTACGAATTTGTTGGCTTGTGTTTATGTATGTGAAATATACAGATAAAGGGGGTGTGTACCTGGGAAGTCTGTGTACATTTTGAGTTTAAAGTAAATCCACACTACACACCAAACTATACACAGATGACTATGAAACCAAAAAATTCTGTGCTGTATTTTTTATTCTGATTTTCATAAATACAAGGTTTTTTTTTTTTTTTTTGGCCTCAAATCATATGGTGTGACTTTTAGGGTAGAACCAGATTGGAGAAATATTATCTAAGGGGTTATTATTTTATGTAAGACCTCCACAAACTGTTTCAAATGCCTAACATATACCAGTTTAATTATCAGATTTCAGAAGCAAGCAAACACAACGGCAAAGATGAGGAGTTTCAAAGTAGTCTTCTTAAGGCGCATTCCTCTACCATGGAAGTGAAGACGGCTCCCTGCGGGCGAGTGCCGGCCTTCCCGAGGCTGCACCGGCGGCTCACGGCCGCATTTCTGCCCCTTACCTTCATAGTCATTTGTTCTTTTCATGTAGTCTGTCACTATTTAAGAATGAAAAATCATACATCTGACAAACTGCATTCATGAGACATGTGCCCTGGCAAGAGATCTGAAGCAGGCGGCCCTGGCTCTCTAACTTAGATGAAGGTGGATAGAAACGGGAAGCCTGGGACGTTCTGGAGACTGGGTGGTGTTCCCGGGCCCTGTGCCCACGGCTGAGCAGAGCCACCAGCCGGGCATGGGGGCAGCAGCAAGGGGTGCGTCCTCTGCACCAGGGCACCCTTGGAAGATTTCCTGACACACTGGGGCTTTGCTTCTCCTTAGCTCTCATTAACAAGGTCAAAAATTGGGCGGCACCTGTGGCTCATCGAGCAGGGCACTGGCCCCATGTACTGAAGGTGGCGGGTTCAAACCTGGCCTCGGCCGAACTGCCGGGCGTATGGCAGGCGCCTGTAGTCCCAGCTACTCGGGAGGCTGAGGGAAGAGAATCACCTAAGCCCAGGAGTTGGAGGTTGCTGTGAGCTGTGTGATGCCACAGCACTCTACTGAGGGCGATAAAGTGAGACTCTGTCTCTACACACACACACAAAAAAAAACAAGGTCAAAAATCTACAGTTCTTCCAAGTATAGTTCAAAGTGGAACACAGAAGTCCTGGGTAAACTCTACTGGGTCTTTCCCCAAGAAAGAGACGTTTTCAAATGAGTTTAAAAGACTATAAAATAGCAAATATTCGACACCTAAGAAAACAGCCTTCTTCCTCTTTAATCATTCTTACTCTTAAATGGAAATGTCCAGAAATGACTTCCGTCGAATTTTCTGTACTTTGGCGAGAGTTATCCCCTTGCCTAGAAGTACGTCCTGCCCTTGTGTGAGGCCAGCACGCGGGTGTGTGCTGATGGACAGAGCAGCGCAAGGTGTCCTGGCAGCATCCTGACACTAGGTGCATCGTTCACACCAAATAGTGGATCTCTTTAATAACGCCTTTATTCACATTTCCTAAATTGGTAAACAAAAAGTCAGAACTGGCTGCTTAAAAAAACAGAAGGACACGGATATCTATTTTAATGAACATAGTATGATCCTTATTCTTTCTAACTCTATAGATAAAGCAAAGAAGAAGAAATGGCCTGCACATTTCCAGATAGATGGTTAAGAAAAGAATCATTCTACGTCTGGGGTAGTACATTTGTAAAAATGCTGAGTTTTGTCTTTGCTCAATTGGGACACTGGCTAGAGGGAGGCTAGAGGCCAGGTAATTAAGTTTCCTTTACTAATTTAGTCCTTTGCAGCGTCCCATTCTCTCTTCCGAGTGCCTGGCTGCTGTGTTGTGTCACCTTTTATTTTGGATCATCTGCCAGGGTGGGAGACGCTACCCCGGTAACCCTCCCTGAAGGGCCCGTGCACTGCCTTGGGAAAGCCTGCTGCCCACGTATTTTAAATTTGCTTTTTTTATTTCACTCATGTCCTGCAATCTACACTAATTACATTGTGATTTCAGGATTAGTTTCAATAGGGAAGTGATTTATGAGGAAGATGCTAGAGAAAGGCTATAGCGAATAATAGAAACGAAAATTAATAAATCATGGCTCTTTTCACATAAAGAAAGAAAATTCTTTGTAAGGTGGACTATTTGAAGCACAGTTAGCTCATTCATGGCCTGGCAGCAGGAAATACTGTTGTTAGATCTGCAGCAAGGGCCGCTCTGGTCACAATTTAAACTGACAGGTGAGGGGAGGGTGGTCCTGAACTTGTTCCTCTGCTGACTTTTGCAGCTAGGGTCTTGCTCACCTTGCTTTTGTAGATGGGTCCCCCAACCTGTGCAGACAACTCCCACACTCTGCTCTGGACATTCCTTTTGGAGAGTGTCACCGCCCCGTGCAGCACACACAGAGTTGGACCAGGAAAGACACCTGCTGGGCAAAGTGTTCTATTGGTGAATAATCTCTGTTGTGAAATGCTTAATTAGATGATCTTTGCACTGGTGCTGTCTACACCCACCGGTCCTGAAACAATGCTGCTTTCTGGTTGATCCTGACCCTGCCTTGTCTCCTTGTCCCAAGCCTTAGTGGGCAGCACCATCCCAGCGTCTGGCCCTGACCAACACCTACTGGCTGACAACCAAAAATCAGCCTTTCCAACCCTGACTATCTCCTGAGAAGGAGAGGAAACAGCACCGGCCAGTCCTTTTCACTGAGAGGGATGGCATTTTATCCTGGTGGCTTTGCCCATCCTCCCTGGAAGCTCCTTGGTCCCTGTCTTAACTCTTTTTACATTTCACATCCCCAGGTGGCACCTGCGCATGGGACCATCCCAGTCTTTACCCATACACTTCATCTTAGATATCGACCATTGCCCCGGCTTCACTGAGGTCTCTCCATGAAGAGATCCTGGTAGTGGAAGATCAAGCCTTTAAAATGAAGACCTGGTATCAGGAGGCATCTGGCTGGGACAGAGACGTTTCTAACTGTACCCCAGACAGCTCCTTCTGGACCCTTGCCCCAAATCTGAGGTTCAACATGTTCCAAAGCAATTTCAAGTTACACTAAACAAAACATCTTATACACGTCAGAGTTTTCTCCACAAAATATTTATTATATGTATAATGATGAAAATTATAATAAAATCTTCAAAGACAAAGAATGGCTACAAATAATGGTTAAAAAATCATGGAATATTTTTGGATCTTTAAATGGCTTGGACAGAGGGAACTGCATTTTGCAAGCAAACAGGTTATAGTGCTGCATATAGAAATATAGGCAACGCGAGATTCCGCAGGGGAACTTTGCACACTAGGGCTCAGGTGGTCCCTCCCACGTGGCAGGTGTTACATCACGACGTGTCTGTGTCACAGGCAGTCCCCAGCAGGCTCACCGCAGTTCCCAGGATGAGCACTTTAGAAAGGTGAGCGCTAACCATCGCTTAGAAGCCATGGTTACTTATAGTCATTCACTGGTGTTTTTTATTTTTTTATTTTTTACATTAAATCATAAACACATAGATCATGTATACATTAATGCATTTATGGGGTACAATGTACTGATTTCATATAGAATTAGGAACGCTTCCATCACCTCATCTCATTTACTTACTTACTGTGTTAAGACATTTATACTCTATACTAATAGATCGGACATGTACCCTTGCATTATGCACCATAGGTGTGACCCCACCATTCACCCTCCCTCGATCTGACCTCCTCCCCCATCACCCTTCAGATTGAGCCATAGTTGTGATCTATTCTTCATATGAAAGTGTGAGTGATTGTAAATTTGTTTCATAATAGTACTGAGTACATGGGATATTTTTTCTTCCATTCTTGAGATACGTTTCTAAGAAGGATATGTTCCAGCTCCATCCATGTAAATGTAAAAGAGCTAAAGTCTTCATATTTTTTTAAGGCTGCATAATATTCTATGGTATACATGTACCACAACTTCTTAATCCATTCATGGGTCAATGGGCACTTGGGCTTCTTCCATGACTTGGCTATTATGAATTGAGCTGCAATGAACAATCTGGTGCACGTATCTTTGTTATAAAGTGATTTTTGGTCTTTTGGATATACACCTAGTAGAGGAATCTTTTATTTTTTGCTTTGTTATAGACTGAAAACCATTTAAAATGTGTGACTTTATAAAAATAAATTTTTCAAATAGAACAGTCTTTAAAACACACGCGCCTCCCTCATGTCCCGTCCTCACTGCCTGCTTCATGGCCTGTCAGTAACAATGCCAGGCCACTCTGTCCCTGCCCCCTGCCTGGGCCACTCCTGACAGTCACTGGATTCCACCTTTCTCTCTTGC